>JAQIXX010004283.1:0-16739 GCA_034700605.1 Willowsia nigromaculata
GAATGATATGCAACATGGGTCTTAGAAAGCATGTACAGAAAAATTTGAGAAAAAGTTAGTCACCTGTGACGTCTGGACAAATGCTGGGACAACCAATCAGGGTAATTTGAAGCAAAAACCATATATACTGTGTGAAGCGTTGGTAAATTACTTTAAAGTCTAGCTAGCTAGTCTAGTAACATGCATGGTATTATAGTTGTAAATCGCAATATCATTTTGGACTTCTTTGTAAAAATTTTTAATTAAAATGGCGCTACGGTTTATCCTTAATCATTTGCAAATTACGCAACACGATTTTAGCTGGATCAGTTCAAGTAACTAAATGAAATTTTCTTTCAGCACAAATTCTCGTTAGGTGGCAACTACTACTCAACCTCAAAATCAAGTAATCTCACAAATATATATGAATGTCCAGGGCCCATTCAATTTATTGCGTAGCCAAAAAATGTATTTTTGGTTGAAGTTGTTCATAAAAACAACGTGACGTCAGAAAAATCAGTGAATATGGCATATATATCAGAAGAAAGCAACGGATATACGAAAGGATTTCCATCTTTTTATATTTTCAGACATATTAATTTGTTACTAAACCACTCGATCTACTCTCTTAGTGCATGATGGAAATTAAACAGAATGAATGGAAATTTTGATATAAAAATCCCACCGATTACACTAACGGGAAACCAAAAATTTCTGTTTTGGACCCAACAAAAGCCATTATGTGGCTTTTAATGTCATATTTATAACAACTGACTAATTATGAAATATTTGTCTGTACTATTATTGTAACATGAGTAGTCTAAATTCTTAGTAGTCTAAATGCACCAAATAGGTGATATTAAGTTCTCCCCGATTTTACACGAAAGCATTACAAATAGTTAAATAATTTGATATTGGCTTGAAAAGACTGGTTACCTCCTTTTGTTCTTCCAAAGTCGATGCAGTTGAATGTGATGTACCCTAGTTTAAGGTAGTGAACAACTAATTCGATTTTGTGGCCTAGGAAAACTAAATATATATTCTGTTATTTGTACTAAGTATATTATGTCAACTTTTGAGATTCAGGAATAAATTTTGAGAAACCGGTTTGATCAGGGATTACCAGAAACTGGAAATATTATGTTCCAGATCTCTCTTTGCATTGAATTTAAAAGAACATAATGCTGAAATTCGAAACCTTTTTCCTAAAACTCACAAATAACACTAAATATCCGTAACTCAGAAAGCACAGCTTATACATGATGCTCACGCAGCTTGCTCCGAAAGGCAACCAAGCAAGAAGTCAGCTTGATCTAATATTGATATTTTAAAGTTCATTACAAAAAAGTGATCGATATCTAGGATTGAAATGCTTAGTAATGGCTTCGACTAAATAAATTGAATATTTAATGCTTAGCTCGAAATAATTACAATTTTTTTGTACTTCCAGTTCTACTCCGTTTTAAAGATACGGGTGTAGACATGGGTTTTAGAGGAGCATTTCAAGCTCATCTACTGGAATATCAAACAAAATGGCCACACATAGAAGCTAATAAGTTATTAGGAATAACATTTGCATATAACCTACACAAATTAAGTTTTTGTAAAATGATCATATCTGTCATAATTATCTGCAATAATACAGAGTATATTTTATGGTCATAAACTTCTGAGTGGATGTTAAAATCTAATTCATAACCTACTTTAACACCGTCAGTTTTTTTAAAATTTATAAAGCTTTTGAAGTTGAATATAAGCCAGCCATGAAGTCTGTAAAACAAATTTATGCAAATAATAACAATATGTTTCCGGGTTAATTTCAAACCTTTTAATTTGCAACTCATCAGAGCCTTAAAACTATCCATTATGAAAAATCATTGTAATCGTTATTTGTATTTTTAAAAGCTGTAACAAGAACGGGTCTACGGACCCTGCTCAATGACATGCATACTGTGAAATCTCTTTGTAAAAATGAATGTGCTAAATTAATTAGAGACTAGCAATATTCACGATATTGGGCACTTGGCGTTCGGCATCCTTTCCTTGTTTAATAATTTTAATTTAGTAAGTAATTTGTTTGCGTCAGCCACCATCAATACACTCGATTTCTTAGGAGCAGTATGACTCAAGTTTAATTTCTTTTAGACTAGACACTCTATGTCTCCACATTTCTAGCAAACGCCTTGAAAATTTTTGTCTTTCAAAAATTGTCCAACTAATTTAAGAATTTTTTTGTCAAATTAAAATAAAATAACTTAATACTGTCTTTTGTGGAGCCCTTGCGATCGATGTACATATCTAGTATATCAGGCAAAAGCTTCAGTGAAATTAAAAAGCCATCTGATTTATGCACCTATCATACCTTATTCACTATCCTTTACTACAATTTAAACTAGTTTGTGGTTTTGAAAGTGACACTGGAGAAAAAATTTCAATTAATTTCAAAATGTTCCCCTTCTTTTTTAACTCTAAACTTTAATAAAAGGTTAAACACCTGTTGCTAAAACATAACCGTAGCCAGATTAAAAAATAAATTTTATTTAAAACTTGAAGGCGACAATATCGACATAAATGGTATACTAAAGCAGCATCTAATCAATTCTGAATGTTGATTGGTATCACCTTTACATTGGATCTTATATTGGTTTAGTTGTTTTTTGTCTTTGGCTACATTCTCTGTTGCTTACTTGAATGTGCTTACGTCACATAAATCAATACTCAGCTTCCTGCTTTCTTTCTATGGATCGATGGTGTAGAAGGAGCCCTGACAAACACGCAAAATAAATGATGACAAATTTATAAAAGTACAAGTGTGCTTTATGATTTCAAGAAAACACAAGTATGTAAAAAATTGTAGGAATACACTAGGCTCAACTAGGAATAATTATAAATCCCAACCTTTTCACATAAACAATTCCACTTGGTTATATAACAATAGATAAAGGGGTTGGTTTTTACATGAATATTAAAATAGATGGCCACGCCTGGAAGCTAATTGCATTTTGATATAACATACACTAATTTACTTAATAATTTAAAATGTAAAATGATCATCTGTCTTGATACTATCAATCTGCCATAATCTTTACATTTTGTGATCGAAAGGCAGACGGTTGAAGCTCCTCTAAACATGTTAACATCCCCTAAGGTGAAGTTAAATACATGTAATTAACTATCCATCATTGTATTTTAGGTGTAAATCTTGAAATCATCTTGGAATTTCTTTGTCATTGATCAGATTTTGTTGTTCATTTCAATGACGATGCGGGTTATCCTCAATCATTCAAAACGTGCAAAAGGTTTTTTTGGATCAGTTGAACTAACAAAGTCCAATGTACTTTCACCACAAAATTTATTTCCGTGGTTACTACTACTCTACCGTTAAATCAAGTTATCTCAAAAATATGCATGGTTGTGCATTACCCATTCATTTTAGTGCGTAACCACTGAACGTCTTGTTCTTAAAAAGGTGTTGGTTTCAGAGTAATCAATTATTAACTTCATTCTCCAAATTTCAAACAAAATTCCAGCAATGAAAATACGAGTGAGTTTTCATCGTTTTGAAGATTTCATACATTTAGGTGCGTTACTAAAACACTCGACTCGTTTAATTTGTGCATTATGGATTTTAAACAGAATGTGTGGAAATTTTCACATGATTACGTTGTTGACCATTTTTCGCACAATTTTTGATGACGCATCGTGTTGTGGTATTTAAAATTTCGCAAAATTTGTATTGTTTACTTGCCATAAGAACCCTTTCGCAGACGATTGACTAATCTGTAGCTTCTCAAACACGAGTGAAGGAATAACCAGCACAGTTCGATAGCGATATTTGATGCTTTTTCCTTTAGTGATTTTTGGTTACTTCTTCCAAGGACTGTAGTTCCAAACTCTCGAATAATTATAACACCATTTTATTTATTCCAAAAATATTAATTCCGGAGATATTATTATTTTTAACTTTGTATTTTCTAATGATATAATACGAACGGTACATATAATGTCATGTAACTAAAATACTATTTTAAATGGTGATTAACGTGGAAAAATACTCATTTTGTTTCACATGTCACTATGCCGACACAAATTGTTTTAAATTGGCTTGCATGAGTGGAAAATGGATGCAGAGTCAATTGAGATAAGTCGGTGAAATAATGCCATACAACCATCAAAATGTTATATTCACAATTGCTTCGAACAAAAAATAGACTATTTAATATCTTGTATTGGGTAATTATCACCATCTCTACTCGATTGTACGGAAGAGCTATGACAGTATCAAATATGCGTTTTAAGACTCAGTTCATATAGATGATATGACAGCTAATAAAATATGCCTTGATACATGTAACGTTGCTTCATACAATTAAATATAAGCAAGCATTGGCTTCAATAAAAATCCATAAAGTAATTTCCTGTCTTCAGAAAGCCACATATTTAAACATACATGTAAAACGCTGATCTTAAGAGATATATTCATATATGTGCTTTCTTGTATTTTCTATATTAGGGAGGAGCGTAGGAGTTTTCAATAATAATGTATGAAAATTTCTCCGTACTTATATATTCTGTTGATATGTTTTGAGGAAGAGATTGGTGAAAATTATTGTTTCTTTGGATGCTGACGACAACACTCCCGACAAATCTATTTACCTCACAAATCCACGACTACACCAATAAATTCATATCCAATGTGTTCGATTAATCATGACTTATTTTATGCATTATTACAGTAGTATAAATTCTCTAAACTCGCAGACATACATGCACCCAATAGTTCATGAGTCTTACAATTCTAAGAGTTCTCTCCATTTTTACGCGAAAGCATTACAATTAGACTTAAAATTCGGAATGAAATAAAAAGCAGTTACCTCTTGCACGTTCCTGAATGTCTATGCAGTTGAATGTTATGTTGTGTCCAATTCAATTCGATAACGCGAGAAAAGAGATTATGCACTTTCATTTGTTCTGTGCTTTGTCAACTTTCGAAATTTAGGTGTAAATTTAGGAAATAACTTTGGTCAGGAATTTCTGCAATTTGACAATTGTTTGGTTTGAGAATATTTTTAATGTAAATTCCAGATTCTGAAGATTTTGCCTTTATTTTAACCCCAAACCCACATACAGTCATTTAATATGAGATAATAGGAAAGCACAATTACAACATAATCCTCCAACAGCTAGCTCCGTACGACTACCAATCAAGTGTTTAGTCTAAGCCAATATCGATATTTTTAAGCTCATGATGTAAAGATGATCGAAATTAGGTTGCTTCGTAATTGCTTTGACCGAATAAATTGAATATTTAATGCTTACTTGGATAACCCCACTTTTTTGCAATACAAATCGTTGATATAGCAATGTGTATATGTATCGGTTTCGTGCTGGGATCTCAAGCCAACCTATATGAATACCAAAGTAGATGGCCACGCCTAGAAGCTAATGGAAGTTTGATATAACCCAACGTATTCTATATTTAATGTAAATTTGTCAGTGTAAGGTGATCCTATCTATCATAACTATCTGTTATAATAAAGATTATATTTTACGATCAGAAGATTATCAGTGGAAGCTCAGATTTAATTAATAATCTACTTTAATATGATCGGAATTAAAGTATTTAAAGCCCTTAATAAATGGTTAAAAATAAAAAAAAGTAATTCAACATCAGTCTGCAAAGTAAAATCTATATGAATAACTAATAATATAGAAATAGCAAAGATATTTTAAATTTCTCATCAAGTTTTCACTTTACACAAATTGGTTTCGATTTTGAAACGAGACGTAAAAAGTAACAAAATTCAAAGCTCAGCTTGTATGCTCTTGGGAGCTTAAATATGCAAGGAATTTACAAACGTAAAAATAGATTGCTATAATAAAGCTTAACTGTAAATTATTTTTTATATGACTAACCTCATTATCTTAATTGGAGTACGTTCTACCATAACAAGTGTACTTACAGAGCCATCCTAGTTATAAGAGTATCACTAATTTTTTTATAGATTCTTAACAACTTCCGTTCATCATAGAGGAAATCTGACTGCATTGTTAAAATTTCCGTGTCATTTTTATTCTTTTGTATATTTTGTTTCATTCAAGTTTCTAGGATAACTCGTTCATGAAAACCTGTCAATTTTAGGAGAACCAGAGGTCAGTGATGCTGAGGATCAGGCCGACATTTGATATGCAGATTTGACAAATCTTCTGATCATTTGCTCTTGGAGATCTCTCTTTCTTGAAATTTCTTGAGATTATGTTTCTTAAATTACATTGTAACGAAAACGGTGATGCTATTGTCGATGTCGATTTCCTAAAACTGCAATATACTGGAATATTGTAAACAGTATCGATTCATCCCTTTCTTACGCAATTATGTAACAGAACATAGTTTATATTATTTTATTCAGTACATTTGAGATGTCATAAGTAGACTCCGTTCAATAAAGTAAAAACTCAGGTAAAGAATTCATACGTTGTATAAAAAAATTTCTCGTCTCGTCGTCCTCTTATATCCAATCAATTACACTTAAAGTAACTACTGGTTTTTTATTATGAAATTTCATCTTTACTACTGTCGTCTTCAGTCTGGTGCTTAATGTCAACATCTTCAATATCTTGGAGCACTAATATGGATTCTTCTGGTTTGGAATAATTAGAAGAACAACAAATTTTCTCATCCGAGTCTGATAACCTATTTCCAGACATTTTTAGGGTTACCATTTCCATCATGAGTCGGGTCCACTGGGTTGGCATTAGTCGTAAAACTGCTAGTGTTTTCATTCAAGGAGTCTCAGGAATGATTTATTGACATAGATCTAGGGCTGACTGCTTGTCCAAAATTTTGAATCAGAATTCGACTAACGATAAGTTTATTAATTAAAACTCCCATTAGAAAGCACAACAAATAGAATACATAGACACAGCCAACTGCAATGAAAATAGCGAGTATAGCTTCAAGTTGAATGTCGTTTCCTTTTTTCACTTCAACATTATAATTTGTATTTTCATACAATTTAAAAGCATGTTTCTCGGATAGCTCTCGCGATTCTCCCCATTTGCGAACAAGACCACTCTGCAAAATACGCCAATAAGTTTCCAACATCCAAAATCTGTTCACCGTGTACACTTGCAGATACCAGGAACTCACATCAAGCAATTCAGATAACCTGTAGCACTCAGCATCTTTATAGTTTTGCCGTTCGAGCAAAAACTTCCTGCAAATGAGATATTCAGTTTAGTATTCCGAGTCAACAAGTTTCACAAATTTCTCGGATAAATACGACGCAGTCTTCGAATAGCTTGAATAGGCGTAGTAAATGTGAAAGCTTAAGTTAAGGTGGTTTAAAATTTCCCAACGTTTAAACTCCACGTAATATCGCTTCCCGATAAACCTTTGGAGAATCTGGAACTACCAAAATACTCAAAATCTCATTCCCGTAAAACATGGAAACGAACATCCATAAAGCATTGGTGAAAATCAAGCATATAACTTTTGCATGGCGATATGGCATTCTTGGTTGAAATTTTGCTGGATTTGAGTCTTCAGTTACTTCATTGAGAACTAAGTCCCCTAATGTATTGACACTTTTGTAGAACCCTATGAGTACACAAAACAGAGAAATTGAAATCACCAATATTTCGAGACTGAAAGCACTGGTCCATGTGAAAAAGTCAACTCTAGAGTTGACGTCTGTTACTGTCTTCATAGTACAGTACACAACTTGTTCTCCAAAGGTTTGGAAAAAGCTATATCCTATCAATGCCCAGGACGGAAATCTCGTATAAGTTAGATAAGATGTTTTCAGAATTACGTAAAGTCGGCTCCAAATTGAGATGGCACCCATCTGCGCAAACTTGTTGTCTCCAATTGCACTGAAAAATATGCATGAACATAGTTTTTGATGCGTACAATTCATTGAGGATATTTGCAGATCTTTCTACTGAACTAAATGTATCGCCCGCCAGAGGGCAAAAAAGCGGGAAACTTAGATTTATTCATAATTGGCTGAAAACCACGTTGTAGGTGCTAAATAGCATGCTGAATAACGTGGTGGAATTATTTTTTTTAAATTTTGATCGTGGCACTCCCCAGAGGGCTGAAAGTTTCACATATCCCGATTTTTTGCTCTGGGACAAAAATGTTCGTTTGGGGCCGATTTTTTGGAGGAAATCATATATTAGTAGTATAATGAATTCAACAAATAAACTTTTTTGTTTGAGAGAGAATAATTTCCTTGAATAAATACTTGCGTTGTGTTAATTTTCCATTAGTTTTTACTCTGAAAAGGTGAGTTTTATGGATTTTTGACTGTTATTCATTTTTTAAGTTGCATGGTTGTACACTCAGCCTAAGGGTTACTGTCTGGTGAGAAATACATATAAGTGATCTTTACACAATTAAAACTATATTTGAAACATAAATTTTTTAAATTATTTTAGTTTGGTTTATAGCTGAGCAAACAATAATCAAAACTACATCACTCACGTTACAGGAAAAAGAGTGAAAATGGAGTTTTCATGTGAACAGTGCGAGAAAACGTTCAAAACTTGGGACGCGAGAAAACGTTCAAAACTTGGGACGCGAGAAGATGTCACATAATCATTGTTCACCAAGGGATTCGATGCCCTTGTCATATTTGCAATAAATTGTTTACAAACAAGAGAAGCTTGAACAATCACGTTCAAGTCCACAGCGGCCAGTTCAACTTCAAATGTAAAATCTGTTCAAAATCTTTTGCAACCAAAGACATTCTATCTAGACCAAGGTACCCGTTTTTCCATGGAAATAAATAGTTTTTACATTTTTACATGGAAAAACGTAAAAACATGTAAAAATGGAAAAACCTAAAACAGGTAAAAACTCATAACATGTAAAAATTAAAAAGGGCATGGAAATAGTGTGCAGTTAAGTAATTAATCCTTTGGGAATGAATGAAACGGATAAAAATCAACATTTAAAGTATTGATAATTAATAGCTTGCATAGTAAATTCCTGGCACATACATGGCATATATTATTAATTCATCGCAATTACTTCAACCCAATCATTAATGAACAAGTAAAAATTCACTCGAAAGTGTTAACCTTGTACCATAGATTTATCATGGCAACGTGACTTGCATTGTGTAGTGGGTAGTTGTCACTGTGAACAGTTGATATTTTCGATTGTATCCGTTTACTTTTACTTCCAACGGAAAGTGATTAACCTATCAATAGTTAGCACCTATAATCCTAATTACTTACAATTAGTTTACCGCACATGCATAATTATACTTATTTGATTTGATTTATCTCAGCCATAAACAGTAAAGTCGCCTAGTCTAGTTAGTTAAAGCCAGCTTCTTCAGTGGTATTTAAATGCAAAATGCACTGGCTCTAATTACATAAGCATAATATTTCCATGTTTTAATTTTTACATGTTTTTATTTCCATGGAAAAATTGCTGGACTTTTTACATGTAAAAACATGCATTTTTCCATGTACTTCCATGTTACATGTTTTTACATGTTCGTACCTTGATCTAGACACTGTAAAATTCATTCGGAAAAGAAACACAAGTGCACTATCTGCAACTACATAAGTCACTCGAAATCTAAACGAGATGAGCATATTAGAGTGGTTCACACAGAAGAAAAACCGTTCAAGTGCGAAAAGAAATTTAAAAGCGAAGGAGTTCCGGATTTACATAAACTTACACACATCCGCGGTGGCAGAAAACCTCACAAATGCACAATCTGCTCCTCATCTTTCGTGAGAAGAGAGCATTTGAAGCTACACCAACAAACACATCTCAAATTGCCGTTTTATGAATGTCCAGAATGCCCTGGAAAATATAGGTCATTATTAGGTTTAAAACGTCACATAAAAACGCATGAACCTCAAGCCAGTTTTTCAATGCATATTTGCGAGAAGAACTTCCAAACGCCATGTGGATGTTTAACTCATCTGTTAGCTCACATACGTGAGAAACCATTTTGGTGTGAATTATGCAATAAGAAGTTCGGAGATTCAAATAGTAGAAATGGACACATTAGACGAATACACACTTTGGAAAACCCTTTTACGTGTGGAACATGTGGCCACCAATTTGTTATGCATTATGAACTTAAGCGACATTCTATAACTCATTTGCCATCAGATCAGCAAAAACATTATAGTTGTATCTTTTGTGGAAAAGATTCTACTACTAAATTTGGTCTTTTTCTTCATATACGATCTCCTATCAATGAAAAAGCGTACAATTGCAATGAATGCAACTCAGATTTTAGCCAACATCCACATTTACAAATACATATTAAGCGTGCTCACCCAAAAATGAAGTAACTAATTTATTTGTCGGTCTTGCAAATCTGATTTTTATGTACAGTTATAATATAAATAAGTAAATAAATCAGTTATGTAGATCTTTCAATGGTCTTTCCAACGAGTGTCCAGTTGTTTTTATACATTCACTTAAACAGGACTTATGAATTTTTTTAAAAGTTGCTAAAATTTGAAAAATAAATTTCCAACATAAATGCTATAGCTGAGACAAAACTGAGCGTATTGAAAATCTGATTAGTGTATCTTGTAGAGCAAGCAAAATGCTTCATTGTTTACCTCTTAGTTTTTTAAATTTGTTTGTAAACAAGTTTTATGGGGTAGAAAAATAAAATGCTCCATGAAAAATTTCGATAAATTAATTTTTATTAGTTGTAAATTTGATTAAATATCATGAATTTTACGAGTGTATATGCATCCCAGCATGATATACAATCGCGCAAAACATCAGACTTTTCCAGAAATTGTATAAGGAATAAAGTGCATTTTTTTCCATTTTTTGTGTTTTTTGGTATTTGTGGTCTTTAGATTGCACCAAAACTGAAAAATCTGGTATATATCGACTTCTCAGATGGAGCTTATCAAGTTGGCCCATATATAAGTTAATTTCAAAAATACGATGCAAAAAGTGGTTTCCCTCGAAAAAGAGTTACTCAATATAATTATTTGTTTTCTAGTTGCCCAAGCTGTGGTATATAATGCTACGGAAATTTTTTGTTGAAACTGATGTAAAAATTGAAACTAGTTTATTGTTTTACTGTCGATGCTCGTTTCTACTTTTACATGAATAAGCCAAACCCTTGATATTGGTGCCTTTCTGTGAAAAGGATATTTATACAATTTACATACATTCATGTTTGGTGTATATAAACGAAGAAACAACACTGCTGTTCATTATATGATCAAGTTTTTTTTATAGAATATCAAATGCAAAGCGTTGTAGTATGTACGTAGAATAAAACTGAAATAGTGTTAATTCTATTAAGCATGATTTAGAATTTTCACGATCCTTAGCCCAATAGTGTTTCCACATTTTTTGCATTTGTGTGCCTTTTAAGACTTAGAGAAAATTTAAACGCTAATAACAATACTGAGACTGGTTTAGATCAATAGGTTTACAGTTATATCTCTTGCACGCGCCAAGCTGTTTCGCAATACTTCCTATTACTTGGCATTCTACCTTAAATCCATACTTTGAAATACATCCAAATGGAATAAAATATTTGAGAGAAAGCTTTTAAGGAATGAAATCATCGAACACCACTAAAATATTTATGAATATTCTTCCGTAGTCTACTGACCCGTTATCTACTTTAAAACTGCTAATTCGCGTGTGCTAAGACTACTTCCAATATATGGTGCAGTAAATGTCTATAACTAAATGTATTAATGTTTGGTTTTTAGTGCAGTCGTACCAAATTTTAGTCTGGTTTCAAGTTTCAACACCCAAACAACTCTTGAGTTTTTTATACATAAAATACAAAAATGTTTTCTAGTCTAATTTCTCATGTTCCAGTTTTTGTCTTAAAAATATTATTGCTTTTGCCCAGTTTAGTTAATAGCACCACTTCCGTTGCTCTCCCAATCGAGTACATTGAAGGAATTGGTGACATTCTAAACAGTATTTTGTGTCCTCATATTCACATTCATTCTCTAAACGTCCATTATTCCCACAAACAATATTTATCGACCTTTGTAGCAAAAACCTTTACAATTAGCAGAAAACACATCCCCTACTTCAACAATATTACGTTTCATGAGCACTTTGAAAATGCTTATACAGAATCAACTGACAACTTCAGACTTGTGATAACACAAAAATTCGATTATTCCACCGAAATTCTGAGTGATCATCGCTTAGGGTGCAGATATACCCTAGTTTTGTTACCAACGGAAACTGAATGGAACTTTACTCTAAACTTTATAAAATATTCATACCAACCAATCGAACATCCTATATGGGAGCTTGGCCACCTATATTACATCTTTAAAAACTTATACTACATCTATCTCAAACTGGTTATCACAGATATACCTAAATATTTCCAAGATCCGCTTACAACTAATGAGTTGCTGGCCACGATTCCGTTGAAATTCAATCACGCGAGTGTGCTCCAATGTGCACTAAAGACATATGCACTCAATTTACATGAAATAGATTTTAAAAATTGTCAGCATTTATATATCTGTACGCACTGTCATCCCAACTTGGTCTACATACCTGGGAATATTTTTAATCCAAAATCCGTTAACTATTTAGCAAGCCATTTTGGAGTTCCAACCAAGTGGAGTGTGGACGATTCAGATATAAACCTCATCGATTTCCATCAAAATCAGCATAACATATTTTTCTTGAAAGATACAAATGAAAAATCATTTACTTTTTACATTTTAAACATTTTGTTAAAACTGCAAAAGGAAAACAAAACTGCTCCTATTTCTTTTAAAGTTAGTGATAATGAGCTTGTTCAACTAAAATTAAAACGTCCACTTATCATGACGCTGAGACCACTGAACGTGATCAATGATTTTGACGAATTATTATTTTTTTATGATCATATATTTTTTGTGGGTGAAGGCGGCTATAACTTTATTACATGTTTTTCTAAAGAGCAAGTTTCTTTTGAATATCTTCTTCAACCATTTCAATTGGATCTCTGGATCAGTCTCTCTATTTGCATTTTTGTTTTAGTTATTGTTCGCCATCTTCCCGTGTTTAATATCTCTTATTTTAGAAATGGTTCATTTTCTGTGGTTTTCTACATCTACAAATTGTTGATTGAAAACGGACCAAGTATTCCTGATTTCTTAAGTAAACATGCATGCGTCAAACTTGTAGTCACTACTTGGTTTTTCTTAGCCATAATTATAACAAATGGGTATAAAGGCATTGTCACAACTGGAGCACTAGCAGGAACATCAAAAACTACAGGAATTCCTTCATTTTATGATATAAATCTGTCCTGTCCTGAGAATCCGAAAGTAGAAAATTGTGTCAGGATTTTCTCAGATTTGGATGATGAGTGCTTAGGAAGGTGGCAGAAATCAGCAAATTCATCGGCCATGTATCTCTATAGGTTTTGGGAAATTCAGCATCTTCTGAATTCTACTTTTGTATGTTCTCAAAGTTTTAAAAACCATTTGTTTCATCGAGCTTGGCAACTTTTTTTAACAACCCCTTTCACACATGAAGAGGTCACTAGGGGGCACGGATATTTGTATTTTGATATGGTCAATAAATTAAATAATGGGTATTTATATTGGGTACCCCCTCGAGTCCTGAATAATAATAAAGTGGGTTATGCATCTGCAATGGAATCCGAAATTGTCCAATGTAAGCGTAAGAACGTAATGGTTGCGAGTTCAACAGTTGTTGAGAAAGAGCTTGTGTATCTCTCATTAAACTATAAATATCTAGAATTTTTTAAGGGGAATGACTCAATTGAACAGACATATATTACGTGGCAGTTTGATAGTCCGATGGGATCCAATTTACCGTCCACATTTCTGAAATTGATTGAGAGTGGGGTTTATCATCAAATTATGTTGGTGTATGAAAGACAAAGATGGTCAGGTGGTAGGCTTGAATTTACTAGGAATAACACTGCTAATGAAACATTGGTAAACTCACTGTCTTTACAATCTAATTTTCGAAGTGTATTTTACCTTTTCAATTTGGTGTTAGCATGTGCATTATTCATACTTGTAGCAGAATGTTTGCCAGCTTGTTTAGTAAGATTGTATGGAAGATTTTATATGCATTTACTTACTACAATCAAAAATCGCAAAGAGAGGGGCACTGCAAAACATCAGGCATTTGCAGAACGTGAAGAGACTCATTAATTTGAATGAAACATTGTAAGAAACCACTTACGAAAAATCCTAATGTCGTTCATGCTGATTTATAGTTTATGTAGATTATGTACATTTTTAGTTAATGTAAACTATGTAGATAGAAGAGTTTGCAAATACATATAAAATCATTTAAATTTTTTATTTGTTTTATACCTATAACACATACTTACATGTGTATGCATGTATGTAAGTTGGGAAGCACATACTTACATAGCATCATATCAATATTTGTTGAGAACATTGAACACTGCCCTATAGAAATATTTATTCTATGTAAAAAATATATACCTAATATGATTAAACAAATTTCTTTTAATTACAAATACTTATAGCCGTAATTAGGAATTAGTCCGCTAAAACATGGTCAACTAATGATATTATTATTATTATTACTGTCACTTTTTATTCATCTCAAATAAATCAATCACAACTTTATAGGAATGCCTATAACAAAATAGGACTTACGAGAAAAAAAAAATATAAGTTTCAGGAGTGATTTGCTAATCACACTGAATATTTGAAAGAAAAAACTTTATTTCTGTCAATTTCCACGTTTCTTCTGCTTCAAGACATTCCAATGAATTTAAAACATGATCTTGAACTTATCTAGAAGGCAACTGAATACAAATGAGCGGATAGAAAGGAAAGTTTTATGGAAAAAAGCTTACTCGAAAACGAAATTTCATTGTAATTTTTATAGATGCACTGAAAAAGTATTGGGCTAGAGGCGAAGATGAAGAATAATATTGGTAATTCTTGTTTATCTTTAGCACTAAAACATCTCTCTACGAGGTATTGTAACTACTTGTAAATCCCCTACAAAATTAAAATAGTCAGAACGTGAATTTGGTTTGTAGTGAAAGTGGAGTTGGGTAAACAATGATCAATGCATAAACACGTAAAAAATATTGCTCCTAAAATTCATAAATACAAATCAAAAACAGAAAAATCAGGGCAAGTCTTTTGTAAGCCATGCCCTTGGGAGCCAAATGTTGCAGAAAACTAAAATGTTAAATAAATTAGATATGACATTCTCTATTTATGAACATATGGAATTCCACACGGTTTTCCAAACCCTGTCTCTTTTCGTAGCTTTTATGGTTTATATGTGAGAAAGCATTCGGTAGTCTTGTAAAAGCATCGAGTATGGTTAGGCATCATGAAGAGTTGACGTTCCAACGAACTTCATGCTATGCAATTTGACTATGCCGTACTTCATGATGGAATGCGTCGATATAGACTTCAGCCTCATTCTAACTGCTGTTCAGTACTGACTTGTATCATCTTCTGCACTCGTGGGTAGTATCATTTGACTGTTGGGATTGTCAGCATACTAAGGGTCTGCATCTTTTGTTCATTTCAAAACCTCAAATCTTACTAATTTTTCCAATTTTTCACAGAAGGACTGCACATATACTTATTCAATGACTGCAGCTTTATTTGGTCATTGAGAATTGTTGAGAATGAATTTGACTTTAATTGGAACGTTAATTTTAAAGTAGTTAGCGTGATCATGTGTATATTATAGCATGTGAAACTTTCATTCGTGATTCATGTGTCTCTCATTTTTTCATCTGGAATAATGATAGCCTCTTATTGTGTCCGTATTTGATTAAAAATTCATAAACTAATTTTTATTATACAAGTAGAAAATTTGCAGTAAAACATCCAAAAATGGATATAATGGAAAGTGAAGTAGGTGATGTTAGCTCTAAATTGGAGTATGAGTCTGGAATCTGGGTTTCCGTGATATTGATAGTATTTGTTGCAAGTTTGCTACTTACATGTTGCGTAATTAAAAACTGCATAGCACAAAGTATGGGATTTAGCAGTATGAGAAATTCACGTTTACTAACTGATCAGGTAAGTTAAAATACGCAAACTTTTTGCTTAGCTTTGCAAAAAAATTACTTCTTTGATAAAATCTGGCAATGTAGATATAATAATTTCAAAACAACATATTATTTATAATATTCCATTCCATCATATCACGACAGTGAATATTCTTGTCCTTAAAAATAAAAATAAAAGAGCCTCTAATCCTACGCAATTTCAAGAGTCATTGTGACAATTTACCTTGTAACTGCTGACCCCCTTATAATGTAAGGGAAAATGATGTGCGTAGGTTTTAGTTCCGTTATATCGACACTTCCGAAAGCTTCATTCAAAATTTAATTAACAATAGTATCCTGTATTAAAATCTTATTTAAGTTTCCTCCCATAATGTATTCAACGGGTTGTAAGCTTCTACGAACTTTCTTTTACTTTTATTGTTTCAGAGGCTTCCAGTAGTCTCCTCTACCGTAATAACTAGCGATATGGGAGAAAGTTTTCGAGAAACATCAATAGTTGCTACTTCAACCGTTTAATCTGTAGTATGCACGTAATACTCTTCTAAAACACGGAACCAAAAGTTGCATGCCATGCTCAGCATCTTTATAAAGTTTGCGTGCTTAGATCTGCGGCATTGTTTGATATAAATGAGTGATCTAGTATGTATATACCCGTGTTCGGTCAAAAGATTCAAATCCATTTGAATCAACTACCATTTGATTCAGACATAATGATTCAATATACCAAAT
>JAQIXX010004284.1:0-16736 GCA_034700605.1 Willowsia nigromaculata
GTAATTCATAAGTGTAAATGGATATGCGGTAGCTGGTGTTTGGTCGGAATTATCCTCACATTCTTCTATCAGGGTCATAATATCGACCAGATTATATCGAAGAGAGGTCTAAAGCTACTTGAAACATTTGAAGAAATTGTCGAGCGAAATTTTACTCTATACTCAAAACTATACAGTGGCCATTTGCATGTGAGCATGTTTAAGAAGTATACAGATATTGGTGATGAATTGTTTAATCCGTATGATTATATGATCACAAATTTGGAACGATATATTACAAAAAGCAAACAAAATCGGTATATGATCAAATCAAAGTTTGAGTTGATGAATAAAATGGAAGGGTTATCGCATTCAAAAGAGTTTAGAGGCGGTAGAGTCAACACTTTTGAGAAAATCTTTAATGTGACATCTGATGGGATACGAGGAAGAATTGCGAGATGTAGCAAAGAAGCGTTTGTAGGGACGTACAAGGAGGTTTTGTCGGTTTATAAAGATGTAAAGCGTATAATCTCAGGTAAGAAAAATATTGATGCAGGTTTACTGACAATTGGCAAAGAAAAGTTGGAAGATTTGTATAGCATTTTTGAATTCTCACAGTTTCCAATATCTGCAACCAGACTGAATATTAGAATCCATTCGCTCCTACAGTCAGGCTTATTTGGCTTATGGAGTGGGTGGACTGATAGACTAGAGAATTGGAAGGAAACTGCAGATAGAGCTTGGTTAGTACATTTGGGTAATCAACCAAAGCCTGTGCAGATTAAAGATAATGTTGTTGTGATATTCATAATGCTTGGTGGATTATTAGCTTTAGCGTTTCTTGTGTTTCTGATTGAAATATGGAGAAAGGTTTGGAGTTTCGTGGGGAAGATGGGAATAATGGTAAAACGAGCTTGTTGCTTGATGTGGAAGTTTTGTCGCACTCGCTTCAAATGTAAGAAATTTTGCTAAAGGGCTGTAAAATTGAACTTAAAGCTTTTAATACAGAGTTACGTTTAAATTCATAAAAATATTTGAAACTCAGTCCACAAATATATGTAATGCGGCATTTACAAATATTGTAGTTTAGTTGAAACCAGGTAATTCAAGATAATTATGATAGTAATTACGATATTTAGGAAATTTGCACATCATTTGCCTCCTCCATGTTGCAGAGTTATTGGGATATGGGGGCTAAATGCTTTCTGTGTCACAAGATTGGGGATGTCGTCGAGTAAGACACCGCCCAAAGTTAAGGCGTCGTCAGCAGGCACTGCAAACGCTACTGATGTTTGATATTTAAAATGCAAATATTTGTAAGAAACCTTGTAACACTTTTTTCTGTACTCGTTGCTGGTCATCATTAAAAATACGAAGTACAGCAAAATAAATGATAAAAAGCAGCATAATGTGGTGACAAAATTAAAGTCGGTTTGAAATGAAAATTTGTTCAGTTTTGTTTGAGCAGTCTTTAGCTCATATTTACCTTCGTTTAAGTAATAATAATATACATCGTAGTGTATAAACTATCCAAGGACATGTATATAAATACATATTATAGCAGTGAGTCTCTGAATATTACATTTGAAATGGAATGACACATGAAAACCAAACTATATATTATGATCTTGCTAGCTGACAACCATTTTAAATTCACACAAACTAAAGTATTTGGTACAACAGAAACCCTTATCATTAAGTTGATATGCTAACAGCCCCCTTACAGCCCCTTGTTAGTCGTATGGTTATTTCTGACTACGAGACTGTAAGCATATAACGCAATATGTTACTACCGTAGATCCAATCTAAAATATAATAAAAAAACAATTTTTTACACTTACTTTCAGCTTTGACTGGGATATAAACATGCATGCAATATCATTCCGAGAAACTTCAAATCAAAACTTACGTTCCACAAGACGGAGTAAGTGATGGTGAACTTGTTACTACCTCTTATCCCAATCTCATGGTTTCGTGTTTTCGCTACAGATGAATCCTTTTGAGAAATCTCGGTCACTGAATAGATATCCAAATATTCAAATTCTTCTGTCCAGTTAATCAACGAATCCATCTATGAAGAACAACAAATGAGATTTATTAACGCCAAACATATTATTTACCTAATAAGTGCATATTTGCTCAAATATAAAAATACCTTAACACAAACATCAGCCGCAAGAATATAGATAACACATGGGAGCACCAAAAAGTACAATATTTCGATCTTTTCTAGCACTGTTGCATTTGTCAGTACTTCATCTAATTTAATGGACATATAAAGTAGAAAGTATGCCAAGTGCAGAGTGAACATTGAACCAAACGCTTCATTTACTAGCTGACAAAGAGTCCGAATGGTAAGATACATTTTGTAAACTTCTGACCATGATTTTCTTTTTCGTGTTTGCTTTTGATTTTGGACATAGTACAGATGAATAACTCTTTATCCATTTGCTTTGACTCTTCTTCGTGAGCGGAATAACTAATATCATTATCATGTTGCAAACTTTGAGAAAAATAACTTGCTGCCGTCCAAACTGTAACTACCGCCATTAGCAGTGATAAATCCACCCAGTACGCAAGAAGAATGTTGTGTATCTTACCGACAGTGTATAAAAGTACTAAAAAGTAATCAACGGAGGATATGTCATTGGATTCTGCAATGGTGCGACCCGTAGTAACATTGTAAGCAATGAAATATGTAAATCGAGCTTCAGACACCGGAAGTCTTTTCCAAACTATAAAGCTCCAGGTGGACGAAGAATCGAAGAAAGTTGACTTAATAATGTCTGTCATTGCTAGACTAAGCGAAATTAGAAACACGGAAATGACGAAAGGTTTCTTCTGAACCTTAAAAATATAATGATCAGACAAAACAATATTAGATGCAGCTCATATTCGGTATTTTTTGTTTCATAATTACCTTTACTGATCCATCAGATGGGGATTCTGCTTCGTCCTGAAGAAAATTTAAGACCCGTAAAAACTGATGTTTATTTAGAGCGAATTTTTTAATAGTTAGGACCTTAATGCCGTAGTTAAATTTCCATGTAAGGGTCTCAAAGTATACTCCCGGAGTGATGTCATTTTCAGAGAATCTTGTTGAATATCGATTTATTCTTAATCTTATTCGGTGAACAACATGAATTAAAGCCAATCCGTTAAAAATTAGGTAGAAGAGAAACTGATGAGCGGTTTTTCGTGCTTTTAACTTTTCACTGGAAGATTTACGGCAGGTTATATAAAATGGGCACCATTTCAAATAATAGGCAAAATTAAAATATAAAAGAAGGAAATTGGCTAAAGTATTTGATGGGTTAACTTGTTTAGTTTTTGGGCTTTGGTTTCCTGATAGCTGATTCATGTTTTAAAATTTTCTCTTATTTAAAATTGTTACTATCCCAGATCAAAGCAAAACAATCCAATGGAGAGATTAAAATAAAAAAGACTTAATAACAAGAGTTTCAGTTCTTAAAGGCTTTTGGAATGGACACTCAAGTCAAAATCAGTAAAGCTCAGAGATGGTACAATAAACCCTGAATCGAATATTCACACTTAATGGCACACACGAGTAAACCCTAATGCTAACTTTGCTACGATTATACATTTTTTAAATCATTTGGATTATATGTTTTTTATACACGCGTTAAATTTCATGCATCAATGTCTTTCAAGGTGACATGATACTTGTTACAGTCATTGCCCTCATGTAATGACTTTTGGTCTGGAAAATCTATTTGTTTCTAGGAGCTTACTATATATAGGCCAAAGCATTTTCACAAAACTAATTATCTACGCTAGCTAAAACCTTACTAAAGTAATCGTTTAACATAACAAAAGTACACTTCTACTGTTGATTTCTTTACAAGCTCAATATTTACTTGTCACACTATAACTGCTAGATTTTCAAAACTTTCCCGATCCCATTTGATTACAAATATATAGTTTTCCTTTGATAACACCACTCAGACATGTTATAACATTGTGTGACGAGTAGTTGGAAAATTATGATCTTGTCATATCATACACTGATGTGTAACAATTTAATAAGAGCAACTTTACTAAAATATATTTGCTATGTTGTGCATATAGCCAAGTTGTTGATATTTTTCCAAATAAGTACTCAACTTTCCCTCACATCAATTAAAAAACAGATACTGCGTCTCGTATGATGTACTGTAAAATAAAAACAACTAAAGTAAACCTCAACCACCTTTGTAAACCCAATATGCAGCTTTCTTGCCTTATGTTACTCATACAGTATATCCACTGCTGAATAAAATGCAGTATGAATGAATGTAAATTCCAAAATTTTGTATTTTCGTTCGCAATTGCATTAACACGAACCATCGACATGACTTAAAAAGTCAATAATAGCCACTGCAGGGCTATGAAATTGTCAAATTTGTGACATAACGAGATATTAGTGGTTAGTTGAGTTTTATTGGCATCACGAAATTACCCTAGTATATAAGGCTACAAAATTTGCTTAAGTATATGGGGTTGGCGAAGTCATTTTGGCACAATCCACTACAATTCAAAGTACAAAGTACATGAGTTAACTGATGGATAATTGAACAAATATTGATAACCATAGTGCTTTTCCGACGCAATTTTATGCATTGTAATGGAACGTAAATATTTGTTTAAGTATTATTAAAGTTTGATCAATATTGTCATTCAGTGTATTTTATATACACTAAAAAATTATCTCAGTAATTGTTTTCATTGCTGCGTGAAATGTCTTGAATATTTTTAAGCAGCAAACACAACCCCCACGTCTTACATTTTCATAAGATATATTTATTTTTATCGTCCATTCATATAAAATAGATTTTGATATATTTTACATTTCGAGTTTGTGTTACATCGAATCACAATATCTTCACGAAGTAGAAAATACACTTTTTTAATTGCACCATTAGTATATTTCCAAAATGTAACGTAGGTTGTTGTTGTAAAATATTGAACTTTACATATAGGTATATATGTATGTGTGCGAAATGTCGTGCAAATAACTTGGACATCTTGTTCCGATAAAAATAACTTCAAAGGAAATCATACCTGTAAATAAATGGAAAACAAAGCAACGCATATAAGAAGAAATTCATCTAATTCTAAGAAAGAAATGAGATCGAACTGTTAGTGAAAATTTTAAAATTTCCTTACAACAGGCTAAACGAGCATCATTTTTGTTACTTCTGCATAAAACACAAATTTTTGGTTATGACAGTATGTATATGGTGTTTATTATAAATAAAGCGAAGATCTAACTTAGACACGCTTTTCAAGTAATCTGAAATCATTAATCATGGTTGTTGATCTCGCAAGTAATTTACGATTTTCATTTAATCGAGATGACAGTTTATGATAAAATCATTCAAAGTTTCGGGGAATTTGGACTAATGATTCTTAATTTTTTTAAACCACATTTGTGAATATTAAAATAGATAAGAAAATGGGTCCCAACATTAATTTTAATCAGTGTTACTGTATCTTGAGTTTGATTTATCGCTCAAAGGTTTTTAAAATAAAAAACCATTTGCTCTAAAACAGTAAAAGATCAAAAACAATCAAAAAACTCGTGACTTCGATGTCTATATGAAAGAAAATTGCTTAAAAAGAGTAGCGTGTATACCTACATGAAATAAAATTAATTATGTTTGCGTATTTTTCCATGTCGTATTATATAATTAAAGTATTTTACGGGACCATACGATAATGATCACTAATCAATCACAAAGATTAACTGAGTCTAATGTCGTCTCAATATAAATTATACGGGGATTAAAGTTTCTCGTTAAATATCATGTTATGCCAATAATTCCATGTTGTACGTAATATATCTCATAATATGCAGTGAAGCATAAATTTGCAACCAGATGCACTCGTTTGGCGGCATGTGCATCAATGAGATTTGCTTGTTTATGAGTTGTTTGTAATCTTGCTATTGTGAGTGCATTCCATGTGATAAAATAATTAATTGTTTTAAACATCTGAGTCATAAATGTTGTCACAGTATCACATGCCAATATATCTTAATGGCACATTGAAATCATTCACAATAAAATTATGAATGGAGCAGAACAACGAGTGATGATAACCTTTCTCATTCTTGATTTTGCGACAAAGCTTGCAACAAATACTGGTTTTAGTTCTACTTCTTACTGAATTCAAACAAAATAATTCAACAATATTAAGTACTTTAAATAAACATTAAGTGCTTGAAATTGACACAAAGTGCTTTAAGTTGACACAAAGTGCTTTAAGTTGACACTAAGTGCTTAAAGTTGCTACAGGTTAACACTAACGGAGAAAAAAATTACTTAAATGTGCCTTTCGATGAAGTGTAAAGCAATTCAGTTTCAAAATTCTCGAAGCTTCGGATTCTGCATGAGTACAACTTTTATCTCCCTCCACTTATACGTGTGCTGTATGTCGGCGCCTGTTGATAAGCCAAAAGAGTGGTACTGGAATACTCCAAATGGAATTGGAGGAGGATCCAAGCCAGCACCAACAGTCCCAGAGAATAGGACTTGGCCAATACCGGAAGATGAACTATTCCCCAAAATGATCAGAGGTTATGGAGGAAAACCTGCGGGAAATGGAAACGGAACAGCATCCGGAGGTGTAATGCTTAGAGGTGTTCCTGTTGTAAATCGAAGGATTGACAATATATTTGATGTGCTGAGAGACACTATTTCCGATTTCAAGAACAAGTTACCAATTTCCACAAGAGTTTATTGACAAGCCAGTTAATCAAATCAGAAGTCCATGTTATATCCGTCATAGACAATAAAATGTTTTCATAATTTTCAGTTTGTATTCTGTTCTTTGTAAAATATTGTTACCAGTTTTTTATTACCAAATGACTACCTATGTACAAATTTTAACCAGACATAATTTTATTAGTACCTCAGTTTTCATATTAAATCTCGTTACGTTATAAATGGATGTCTGGAAAGTAATGTTTTAATTAAACAAATCAGTTGATCTGATTATTTTATAAAACCGATGGTGCATGTGCTTAGCAACCAAATATTTTTAAATAAACGTAGGTGTGTAAAGTGTAACATTCCTGTATATTTATTGTTAAGTTTGTAACCTTGAGAAAATTTATTGGATTGACGTACGAATTGTGTAAATATTTCGGCGCAAAAACCATTATTGCAAACGAGGAAGCACACTCCCCAAAGTAGAAATATTGTCTGGACTTTCCCCGTTAATTCGAGCTTTTGAACTACAGTCGCAATATCCATTTTTGTTGGGGAAGTAATTTGATTACGGTCTTGACCCCTGTGAGATGTTACCATCCCTAGGTCCTCCTTTTCTCATAAATTTGGTATTCCAGCTTCCACAAATATTTCATAAACATTATACACAATTTCGTGCCTTAGTGGCATAATTACACTAAACTGTAACTTCTCAGCTGGAATTAACTCTTTTCCAATAAAACATTATCGACCCTTTCGTTCAGAGATGAGATTAGTGCAGAGGTTACTTCAAGGAAAAATGCTAAATGGGTGTGGTAAGGGTCCGTTTGTGAGTTTTAGCTCCTAATTTATCGATAACCTTTTGATGTGATCCAAATATTTTAAATCTCGGTTGTTGGAAGGCCAGGCTAATGTTATTTCCATTGGTGAGCTTGCTAAAGCAAAGGATACTGCAGAATTTGCAGATAACAAGATCATAAAAATAATAAAATATAAAATCAACTTTCCAGAAGGACATTCCTACTTGTTTGATGGAATAGAAAGAAATGACTGACAGCTTGAAAATTATCGAAGTCATCAAAAAATGCACAAGTGGATTCAATTTTCGAAATGGAAAATAGCTCTTCAGACTGCTAATCTTGTTTGCATTACAATTTGATTTTGCAGTTTAATACATTTATTACTGGTTTCATCTAAACGTGACTGATTGCCTTTAAATTTTGACCTTAGTCATTCTTTAAGTTTTTTAAGCATGATACATTATTTGCAAACTTGTTTTGTTTTTCTGTCTAATTTAATTATTCATTCATGTGGATAAGAGCAAACAAGTTGTACAATAATACGCAGTAAATGTTTTGCATAAAATTGGATAACAGGATACATTGCACTTATTATTTCAAATAGAATATGTGAATTGGAGCCGAAAATGCAGAAGCAACATGTAGTTTGTTAATCAGGTACCTTGATTGATTGATGATTGATTACTTTAGAGATAGCAAACGTTTCCAAAAGTGTTATAGAATGACTGAAGTTAAATGTCATTTTGACAGAACGAAGAAAGTACATTTTGTATTACATAAAAAAGATTTAAGCTGTAATAGTTGTTTCAATCTGACATATTGTCGGATTAAGTATTGTAAATTCTCATTCCTTATGGACATGCGGTTAGTGATGCATTAATCATTACCACAATCATATTAAAATTATACAAACTACAAATCGGAAGCTTAAAAAAATATTCCTCCATAATAACTGCCTAACTAAAACAAATTGCTTTAAATATGCACTGACAAAAAATCAAGTTATGTAAATCAATACAATCAATATACATTTCGTAATGAAAGTTGGTGATACTGTGATCCTATATTGACTATGGAATCAGCGTAGGAATTATTTACATATTTTTTATTGAATGTGCTTACTAAGCTATACAGCTTATACCTGTATATGTTTGCGTAACATTTTTCGTAATATCTAAAAAATCCATATATCTAAAACATTCTACTCTCGACTAAAAAATGCTAAAAATATTCCATGTTCTAATTGATTATATTGTGTTAATGCCGTGATGTAAGTTATATTTATTTGAGCCAATGTGGTAGATTGCATCTGTTAATTGATTTATCACAATTAATAATTTTAAAGTTTACTTTTTACCTAACATAAGCAATGCTCTCATCAAACCCCGCACTAAATCTTTTTTGAAGATAATTAAGCTAGATTTTCTTAACACGTATGCTTTCCCATAGCTCAGCATCAGTGGTGGACATGAAACTCTAAACTTCTTCATTAACTTCCGGTCAAATCCGCTTTGCCAATTATGATGCTTCCAAGATTTCAAAAGTTTGTTCCCTTTTGAATGTAGGTACCCCCCAACCATAAGAACTGCAGTCCAAAACAACGGAGTAATATAAGCCCATACTACTAATAGCACAGTAGTGGCACCACTCAGCCTGTTTCTATCGTAAATTAAAATTAAATTACAGAATACAAACACAGTTGTGACAACAGCTTGACTTGGAACCAAATATATCCCAGCAAACCCATTTATAACTTGCAATTGAAGCATTTGAACCGCTCTATATGCAGTAGTCAGAGTTGTCACTTTTCTTAACTCAGGCACGGTCACATAAGATTTTCTTCCTAAAGTAAACTCATTAAGAATGAACGGAAGCAGTATCAGCCCATAAAGTAATACAAACTGTATAATATTGCATATTGTAATGTAAAGCACAGTCGTAATGTAAATGGGAAGAAATATATTGACGGGTAAAAAGTACCAAGTATTTGGTACAAAGTTTCCTGGGAGCCATGCACAATCGTAAAATTTTAAAATTAAAGCTGCCGTGATTATAGATAAGAATACATAATTGAAAAATAATAATATTATGATGAAATCCACGAATTTCACAAATTTGCTTGCATCTGGTTTGTATTGGGGCATAAAACTTTCTACAAATAAGAAAAAATATTATTTGGACACATAATCTTGAATTACAAATAAATATTTAAAGGGAGCTTTGACTTACGGTGCAGATGTCTCGAAAACTTCACCACAGAATTTAGAACTTGATACCATTCCGCTGCTCTCCAAAGTGTAATGCTGAAAAACTCAGAAACAACAATTAAGCCAAGTAGTCCTGTCATTGAGAATATGAAGCTGTCATGGTCTCGGAGCAAAAAGAATTTGATTAGTTGGATGGCTGTGTATACGAGCCATAAGACTGTTGTAGTTTGAAGTACGGTGACAAGAATTTGGTTAATGGTTAGGAGAAGCCCCTTTGGCTTTGCAAATAATTGTTTAGAAGAATCCCAAGTATACACACATATGCCTAAGGCGGTAAGTTGGGGTACTACAAGTGCAACAATTGAATATAGTCTGTTACTGAACATTGCTCAAAATTATTTTTAATTGCTTAATTTTTCGATTAAAATGGCTCTATATGGCTTTACTGTATGAAGACTGGAAATAAAATGAGTAGCTTCATAGCAAACCAATATCGCGTAATGTAGTGCTTGAAATGCCTTACGATTAACTCGCGTAATAAAATTTTTCATAAGCGAGGATCAGAGTCCCTGCGCCACAGTTACGTGTATAATATTGGCTAACATTTTCTATTTTTGACGAAGACTTTTTTACACAATATGCTTTTACCCCAAAATTTATTTAAAATTTCTAATGGTATTGCTATTACATTAGCCATACGGGACTTATATAAAAAGTAAATTTCAAGAAATCATGTTAACTAACTCGTAACGAAAGTCTATATAAGAAGTTCATTAAAATTGGCTATTTTTAGAAAAATGCTTTATATAAAAAATTTGATATTCAATATGAGTTTTATAAGTCGTCATAAATATAAATAGATTGGCAATTACGTACTAGCACACGTGTTGGGAGGGTTATGTTGAAATATGGATTTCTTATCTAATAAGTAATACTCCTTGCACAACAAAATCGTTTCAGATTTAGTATTAGTAGGACAGCTATATTTATACTGTATGAGAAAGAAAAACAATTTATTCAACTTAATTAAACTTTGAGCTTGGAAACAAGTTTATTTGAAACCTAATTTGCAATGAAATGAAAATCGAAATTGGTTTAAAAACTGATTCAGAAAACATAGTTGGGTTATGCTTTAACATGTTTGGTAATATATACTGAAAGTAATTGTATATTACAATGTATTAGGAACGATTAATGATATAACGAATGAGATTTTTTTAAACAATTCTATCGGTATGCGTTGTGAGTGCTATTATTGACTATGGTATATTATTTTGGTCTCCAAATAATAAGAGTTTCATGGAACGTTTTTCAGGAAAAGATAAACAGATTTCTTGTTTGTTATTTTTATCCAGGAATGTACAAACGAATGTGTTGGTCTAAAGCTAATTTTCTTGAAATTGATAGAATTAAGTAACTTGAAAGGGTATCTCTGTCAACTATTGAAAAACGAAAAATTATTGCTTTTCTAAAGTTTGTATTCAGGCAAATGAATTGAAAACTTTTCAGTGGCTGGTTTGTCTATAGTAATTTAGATGATGAAAAACTTCGCAGACTGAAAGTTCCTAAGCTTAACTAGCACCACTAATTTTCAGCATTACATCAAGTGGAATGGTATTGTTATCTGGAATACATATTGCAAAGAGATAAATTTAAGAACAAAAGAAAACTTAGAATGTAACAATGTGTATGAAATATTTTCTGATGTTTGTAAAGATATTGTGTTGAAGGATAGAAAATTTTTATTTATGTTCTTATAAAATGCATACATAGGTTGCTACTGAATTTGTTATTTGAAAATCTACTGTTTTATGGAATGATAACTGCTTGAAAGTGAATTTTGCTCTCTGTGGAGTGTCATAGGTGTAAAGTCAGACTGTATTGACTGAATCATTAAAGCTTAAATAAATCACATACGTACCTACATGCATTAAGGTATTTTACTAGACTTGTAGACTAGTCAATTTTTACACATACAAATGCCTTTGAACTTCATTTTGCATTATCTGCTATTGTAGTTTCTATCCCGTTTCGATAACATTTGTCATAATTTGTGAATCAAGACGCTCAAGAATCAAAGTCGATGCCAATGTTCTCGATATATTATTATTTCTTCGGTTTAGATTACGATATTCGAAAATTAAATGACACTTAATATTTGCATCACTAGCACAATGAAAGCTTGTTTTACCCTCAAACTTTAAGTCATTAACAACAACATTCTTTTGAGTCATATGCCACAGCAACGTTATAAAAATTATTGGAATAAAATCTTAATTAAAATAAACATTTTATTTTGTATTTTCATTCCATTAAGTTATTTTACATTAAATATCAGGTACACACTAACTAAACTGCTGAAAAGATAGCAAGAGTTCAATGGAGAGAACCATTAGTTCCAATTATAAAAAGTAAAAGTCACTTATGATTAGTTAATTATGGAGCAGTGTAGACATGAAAAAAATTAAAGTTCTGAAATCTACAGATCATCTTCTAGATTTTGAAGCCCTGTGAAATTTGGACGCCAAAATCATATCGCTGCTAAAAATGCTAAGTCCGTTACGCCAGATGATGATACTGGAATGCGGATGTGTTATTGATTGTGTTGGTCACTGAAATCACTAATTGGGCGACACCATATTTGGGAGGGGAATTGATATTAATTTCATTTAAGTTATCTTCCAGTTAGCACTTATCTTCCAGCCATTAGTCATGGATGTGGCGTCGCTTGTTAAGGAGTGCAATAAACTTGGACCTCCTGTCGACTTCCTTCAAGTTTCAGAAGAATGTGTTGGCTGGAGCCCGGCGCAGGTGCTCCAACTTCGGATGGAACATCTCCTCCTCCAGAGGAGACACGTGGTGACTGAGGGAGGGTTGAAGAAGACTCAGATTCGGTTGAAGGAGATGGAGGGCAAGGTGGTCAGAAGAAATGAGGAGATCGAAAATCTGAAGGCTGAAATTCGCATATTAATGGGGAGGGACGCTGGAGGGCCTGAAGTTCAAACGGCTGAGGAGGAGGAAGAAGAATACGACACGATTGACTGGGCTACCGCTGGACAAACGACATCTACTCTTGGAAATGGACAGGAGTCTGAGGAGACAGCTTCATCAATCCCACGGATTTTGGGGGAGGACTCTGTTATTGGTCAAGAAGAAGAGTAAGTGGAAGTTCGTGAAAATATGTATTTTTAAATAAAAGTTTACAAATTAATAGTTAAATTCTTTCAATAGTTCTCAAGCAGACGCAGGCGGCGGTAGAGGAGCGATGATGGACAACCCATCCAAACGTGAGGGGGAGGAGGAAATGGGGAGATCACGTCCAGACCTCGGGATTATTAATGCGACCAGTAATGGCGATAGTATGAACTACACTCTAGCGCGAGAGGTCCCACCAGACACTGTAGATTTGGAGATGGAGGATGACAACAGGTGCGGGATTAACTAATTTTGTTCAATCAACTTAAATGCAATCTATCTATTTTTAATATTATTCATTAAAGTGAGATCTCCTTATATGAATTTCCAGTTCTTCCTCCTCCGACTGCATCCTCAAACTGGAATCCGCGGTCCAAGTCTTCTACTCTTGGAAATGGCAAGGCTCCTGAGGGGGCATCTTCATCATCAAACTCAATAATGCCCAGTTCTTCCACCTCCGACTCCATTTCCATTTTCAATGCCCAGCGAAGTCCAATGGCTGACAGTGGACGGATGGATGATCCTGGAACCTTACAGGCGGAGACTTCAACTCCAGCGCCAGGGATTACTCCACGAAGACGACTCAGCAGTCCCTCGGAACAGCGACCTATTCCTGCTCCACCCTCTTCAACTCTAGCCAATCACAGCGATTCCGAAATGGAGGTCTCCAGTGGTGAAGATGCAAGAACTTCTCCAGGCTCTGGAGGTCCAGCCGTTCCAGTTGTCAAAACTGGAAAGCGCTTCGCGTGCTTCCACTGCCAGAAGACGTTTCACGCTAACTTTCAGTTGCGAAAGCACAGGTTCGGAACTCATCTCAACGAAACTGGAGTATCCAAATGTGACCAGTGTCGACTTGCATATCTTTGCGAGGAGGATCTGAAACGCCATAATATTCTGCGCCACCGTTCCACATCTGAGAAGAAGACCTTCAAGTGTAAATACTGTCCAAAAGTGTTTCTTTCCAAAACGTATCATTGGCACCATCAGAGAATGCACGATGGAGCAAGTGGAGAGGCCAAAAGAGCCAAATGTGAGTTGTGCCCTAACAAATCGTTTGGAACAAACGGTAATTTACAACGACACAAGAAGGCAGCTCATCCCCAATTAAACTAGCGCTTGATTTTGGACACAATTGAATTATTTTAATTGCAAGAAAAGATAAATGGATAAATTGTTTATTTGTACTGTAGTAGTTATTAGCATATTTAATTGTGTAGCTAACTCGGGTGAAGCCTGCTGCTCTAATTGTAGTCTAAAGCATATTCAATTGAGATAAATGATTTCTGGCGTCGGTTACTACTGATACGAAGGGCACTTTTAAATCATAGATCTGAAACGCTCATTTATTTTTGCTTTATGAATCGAAGGTTGTGACGCAGTTGTGTGGTAACTACATTCAACTTTAATTATCTCAAATTCATCAACCTTATGAAGTCACTGAAATGTCCATTCAATCGTTAGCCTCCCACCACATCAGATACGATTTTCCTTCGCTAAAGGGTGATGGAGAAGCGGGAGTACTCCTGACTATACGATATTTCAAAAGCAATTAATAAAAATGTTGAAAATGTGTTTGCATGACAAGGTTTAAGCCTAAGAAATCCCAATAATTAGATAACATGGAGGTAACTTTCTAAAATTACTTAGACTTCGAGTTAATCTGCCATTCAGATTTGTTGCTACAGAGATAACATATGACTCATATCACAAAATTATTAATATTTTGTATTTGCACTAGCAGGTCTATATTATGTAAAATCATGCTAAGGTTTACATGTTTTCATTATATAATCAAAAACTAAAGGGGAAAACTTATCTTCTAAACTAAAGCAAAATTAGTTTAGTCTGATTCCTTTGGTGACATCTATCAAGATTTATGAAAAGCTCTGAACATGCGCTTAAAACGGCTATAAATATTTTTTTGAAAGAACTCAATAATTACTAGTATAAATACTCTAGAAGTCGAAAGATACGAGAATCTATATTGCTACAGGTAAGATATTCATTTAGCTACAACGCTCAGTCTAATGCAGCTTTTCGTTGAAACCTTTTTTGCGTGAAAGAATAAATAAAACTGGCGGATATATAACTAACTAGGTTTATGTAGAAATGGTTGTTTTAATAAAAAATTTAAGTTTTTAGTTAAATACTGCAGATGACTTACTTTGAACAAATTAATAAATCAAATGTTATCAACAAATAATTTATTAATAAATTGAGAGCTTTTTGCTCAGTTAAAAACTTAAATAACATGAGAAAAATGATAACACGTATAAAAAGCTGTTTGAAATTAATGACATGTATATTAGCACGTGCTTATTTGCAAAGAATGTTATTGTAATTCTATCTTTACCCGAATATGTGATAAATAATTATTTGTACCTATTCTCTAAAAATATCCCTGGTCCATGGAAATCATGAAGTATTTAATTTATTTTAAAAATGCACGTACTAATGAGAGATTGCTTGTGTTAAAATTACTTTATTTTCGCTTACAGTAAAGCCTGCCCCACTACCATCTTGTAGAATTATTATTGTAAATAGAATTTTAATTGGTAGAAATGGTTTGCTACAACATATTGACTTGGCATAAGTACACGTAATATATATTTTAATCCTATATCTTCACAAATAACTCTAAGAGTCATTTTTCTATTAAAACATTAATTTTTAAATACTTTTTGTGTTATAATGTAATTGCTTATTCCCTTGGTCATTGCCGAGGTAAATATTTTATTTTCGATGACGGTTCCACTTTTTTATAAGTATTAACAAAGACACTGTCGATCAAGCAAGCAATGAATTTTATATTAATAAAGAATATCTTAATGTGTTGCTTTTCCCATATTCAGTTCCAGTGGTATAGCAAAACTGAAGCCACTTTACGTGGGCAGCGATTTCTCAGGTAGTCTTCCTTTTCATGTTGTCTTAAATATTTTATTTCATTAATAGTTTTATGGCAAATTGAATAAGGTGTATACGAGCTCCGTCAGCTTTATTTGACGAGTTAAGCCTTTAGTTAAGATATTTTTTGTGCTCAAACTTAAGATTAAGTTGACGTACTTAGGTGATATTGACAGGCTTTAAATTTCTAAAATACTGACTTCAAAATCGTCAATATTACACAAGCTTGGCAAACTAATAAATAAAATCTACTTCTAAAATGTTTAAAGGCAAAGTTATTAATGGGCTAAGAAATTTAGTGGAATTTTATATAAACACCTTTAAAATATTTTCGTACATCTTGTTTGAAGAATATTTTTCCAAATAATAGAAATATGTTGACTAGCACTTTACTTTGGGCGTGTTCTGTCGCCAGTGCCATCAAAGAATCTTACGGACACAAAATTTCAACAGATTTTCACATATCAGGATTCCGTAACACTTTCTACAACTTTTCAGGAGAAAACAAGCGTTTGTATAATTTCAAGCCAATACCAAATGATCCAGCAACCACGAAATCTTTGGAGAAGGAATCTCAGCGAGATCTTTTGTACCTCATATCTAACTTTGGAAATATAAATTGTTTTATTATGATTGATAACTACCACGGACTTGATATTTCAGCAAACGCAGAACACACGTTTCTGATCAGGCATCTTACGGCAGGGATCATATCAAAGCCGGATTATCCACACCAACAAAAAATTATCACATGGCTACCTTCCAGAACTACTCGATGGAACGCAACCGAAATATTTGTCCCCCTGAATCCTTGCACTTTATATGAACATTTAAAAGCAGAAACTGATTGCATGCATAAACTTCAGTTTTTGCAGTACGCAATGAAATCAAAACCGTGGCAGTGCACAATTCAAGTTTCACTGTTCCTTCCAGGTTTCTTC
>JAQIXX010004285.1:0-16733 GCA_034700605.1 Willowsia nigromaculata
GAAGAGGAGGACCACCTGGGGCACCTGGAGGTGGCCCTCCCATAGGAGTTCCTGTGCCTGGAGCAAAAGGATTAAGGCCAGGGCCAGGGAAAGTTCCAGGTCCGAAGGGGCCGCCAAACACCCCATCGTATGGAGGAAATCCAGGGCCTAAAACATTTGGAATCAAAAGTCAAATTAACTTGTCTATAAAGCTGATGCACAAACAAGTAAAAATATAATACCTCCAGGCACGAAAGGAAATAGTCCGGGATTGACGAATCCTCCGTTTGAATATATCCCGTAAGGAAGTCCCCCTATTCAATATGAACAAAAAATCATTCATCAACAAAGATCATTTTCAAAAACAAATAGCTTCGCTATCATTAAGAAGAGAATTGAGAACAGTAATGAGTTTGAATGTTATTACAGAAGGGCATTTTATATGGTGGGAAGAACACGCGATCACTAGCTGGCGTTTCCTTCATCTCTGTTGTTCCCGTCTTCCTGTTTTTCGATACAGGTCTGGCGTTCGCAGTCCCTCCATGAACCTCTGACGATGCTGGGACATAGACAACCCGCATTTTTTCCTTCTCCTCATCCTCGCTCTCACGCGGCTTCGTCACCGGCCTTAGAGTTCTCGACGGTTTCTTTCTTACGAGAATCGTTTTCTCTGGGGACGCTTTCCTGTAGTAAAGCGCTTTCTTGTACTCAATCTCCTTGAGGAGTGGGGAGTCCACTATCTTGTCGGGGTTCGCGTTAATTTCGTACACGATTAGCAGACAGAGGATCATTAAAACCTGAGGGGACGAAGCAGAGTGTGAAAACTCCGAAAAATATTTTTTTAACTTGATACTATCCAAGATGTAGGAGCACTTACTTTACATACTGCAGAAGGCTTCATGTCGACACATTCAAAGCACTCCCCGGATTACCTATAATGGAAGGTTCACAGTATCCGAAATACACAATACACGTTTCAACCACTAACCCATTATCACTGCACTTGAACACTTCCTGGTATTTCAAGTTTCCAAAATCAGCGTCATAAAATCCGAAAATCTGGGGTACAGTTCGCAAAAAAACTCGAGACAAAAAAGCAGAGACTGAGAGCACATGTAAGGTGCCGTGTGCGCACTGCGGTGTTCCTGAGAATGATCATTTCTGGGACTTGTTTCTGACACAAAAATGCATACACCCATGATCAGGTCTAGTGGTCGCTTGAGATCTTGAGAATAGTCAAATGTCCTTCCTCACATATCCTACCTGTAATCAGTGGAATTTTTCATGGTCTTTGCATGCAGAGTGCAGAACAGTGAGCTTGAGCATCTCAGGAACGTGGAGTGATCCACAGCCCACAGCAGCAGTAAGGGGACAAAAAGGTAACCTTATTTACGTTCTGGTCCTTCAATCAATGAATTAGAAAGTGAAAGATGAAACCAGAAGAATAGTAGACTACGTGACAGGGAAGGCCCTCCTTTTTGAGCATATAACCCTTTTTTTCTTTACTCGCGGTCTGGAAGAATGATCATCTATCTTGATCCATATATTACTGCGCCAAGGGTGGATTATTATGGGATCTCGTAAATATGTGTGCATTCTTCAGTTGTTTGTGTAAAATACACTTAACTCAATACTCATAAATAGGTTGCGGTTACGTTTGAATGTACTGATTTTCTTGTTTATTGTTACGCGATACTCTGAGATTTTAATATATGCATGTAATGATCTTGTACAGACTTTCCCTTTTATAAAGTTTGACCTCTCTCTATGATGGAGAGGTTCGAGGTTGATCGGAAAACCGGTTTTCCTTCCAGAGGTCCCTGTGGCAGGGACTGGGAAAATATGTTCTTGTGATTTTGATACAAACGTTGATTATGTTACGTGGAATAATCATGTTTTGTGATGGGGGAATGTTTTAAAAGATGTTGGATTAGTTGGGTGGAAAAACATTCTTTTAATCCAGTGTAATGCCATCATACCCGCTTAAAATTTTAATATTTAATTATGTTTGCGTGATTCATAATTAATATGCATGCTGACTGCATGATGCTGTAAATGAGGACTGTTAAATTGCACCGAAATTATTTCCTATATAAAATAATGATAATAAGTCTTAGAAAAATTTCAAAAACCGAAAAATCACTCTGCTTCTATAAGTCGCATTTTAGATCATATTTGCATAATGACTTTGGGGAGTAAGTATTTTTCAAAACCCTTTTGGAGATGCATGAACTAAATTGGACAATGGACCTACAGATACCCGGTGAAAACCAGAAAGATTGAAAATTTTCCTCTAACACAAACCGCCTCAGAACGTCATGAATAACCCACAAACTTCCGTTATTGGATTCCTGAAACTTATTTGATGATTATACTGATTATAAACTGAACGAGATTTTGAAACCCACCAGTGTATGCATTAGGGTAGTATTCACAAATGTCCCATCAGTTATAACTAGTTATGATTAACATATAGTTACAGCGAATGGGTACACTGATTCGTGATGATGGGCTCTGCTTGTTGCCCCAATCCAATATTTGAAGACCCAGTGAGTGTCCATAACCACCTCAATGCAGATTTCATGCATGCAGCGAAGAAAGCAACAAAGGATTCGCTTGTGTTGCCGGTTGATTCTATTGGGCAGTTTGACTCGTGTAAGTAATACTGTGTATGCGAGAATGAAATGTGGAGTGCAAGTGTGTGTCTACTAACCCCTTTTAACCTAAATTCACTCTTGATGTTACTTCGCTTTAATGCATAAAGGAATTTTGTATACGTTCAACTTGGAAGGGGAATATGCTATACAAATCCAAAATGTTCATTATGCAGATAGATGAGGAGTATAACTTGCTATAAGACGAACAGTGCTACTTAATTCACACTAAAATACGGAGCTCATTTAGTACCTACTGCATATACTCACGATGATGATCATCTTCCTAGTCAAGATGGACAACTCATTGGATGAGAAAGGGTTAAAAAAGTTTTTTTTTATGAGAATCTATCATTGACTGTATGGCTGTGTGTGCAACACACACAAAAGTAATGTGGACTGTGTGGAGAGTGGAGACGTGCATTGTGCCCACATGAAAATAATGACATTTTAGGGTGAGCGAGATAGCTGCGTATTGTGGTAGCACGAGATAAATCAGAGGAATGGGGATTGAGCTGTGAAGAAAAACGTAATTTTTTAAAAGACTCTCTCGAGGTGAGGCAATGTAAGCAAATTAAGATTATGAGTTGTTTAAACTGTTGAGAGGAGAGAGCAGTTAAAAACACAGGTGGAGGAGGAGGATTACGTGGACGTTGAGTTTTGTGAGGAGGAACAAGCTGGCCTGCAGGATAATCATTTATTGGGTGAGTATCCTCTGGGGGGAGTGCATTAAAGTTTTTGTTTGTAGGGTGAGTTATCGGTCAAATCGGGGTGAATTAGTGTACAAGGTGCTTAAAGTAGTCTTCTATGTGAAAAGTTAATTTTTTGAGATAGGTGTTTTGCCCTTTTTTTAGATTCTTTTTGATCAGTAATGGTGGTGAGGGCTCATATGATTTTTAAAAATCGGAGGTGTGTGGGGAAAGCATTTTGAAAAGTTGGGGGTTGTTCTTGTGCGGCCGGTGGAATAACAAATTTTATAGACAGGAAGTTCATTGGCCTGTGTGGAGAAGGAAGGGAAAAAGATTTGGTAGGTTTATGTACTCTGTAACGGAATAATAAATCTTGGATTGAGTTAGTTAATCTGAACGACAATTAGCACCCTATCTTAGGTTGTTACGTTGATTGGGAATTTGGGATTCGCTTTGAATTGTAAAGGAGGATGGTGGACCTTTTGAAATTGAACTAATTTTAGCTATCTTTCTTTCAGAAGCAGAAGGAGTCACATAAACTGCTTTGGACGGGTAATTAGCGAGGAACCTGCACATTGAAGTTCTCCACGTGGCGATCGGTTCTATTCCTGAATGGAAAACAAACTCTCCAGTGTTGAAAGTATTCACTGCTCACCTTTATAGCGAATTGTGTGTAAGTACCAAAACGCTTAAGTAAATTACAAAATAATATGTAGAGTGATGTGTCTAAATAATCTGATAATTATGTGTTCTTATAGTAAACCAGGAAGGCTGATTAACTGTAAAATAAAAATGAGACGATCAATAAGACTGGAGGATAAGAGAAGGTGCGATAATGCAGATACCGAGAACCCTGTCGTGGTGAAGGTAGAAGCTCCAGATGAGGAGGAACCCAAGCGTGTGGACCCCGAAGTTGAAGTTGTAGTTCAACAGAAACATGTGACCGCGACTAGGAAGAGTCTCAGAAATGTGGGAAAGCGTCTGGAGGAGAAGGGGAGTGAACAGGGTACTGGAAAAAGGAAAAAGAAGGGAAATGGAGGGGTTTCGTCTCCAGAAGCGCCTGTGAAAGTTGAAGTTGTTGAAGTAGCAAAGAAGCGGCAACGAATATCTGCGGATCAGAGGATGATTCGAGATGCTGAGATGTTTCTCACTCCTCCAAACACTCCTGTTATCAATCCACTTAGTATTGATCATGTAAGTGGAAGATTTTTTTTTACTTTGGAACATTAATTTATTCAGACAGAGTCGTGTCAATTTATAAATTTCCTTTTCCAGGTGATAGACTGCGTGTTTAGCTTTATCTTTCCTGGTCCGGAGAACGAGCACTTTAATCTCTCTGATCTGTGCAATTTCCGTCTTGTTTGCCAGTCTTGGAACCGAGCTGGTGTAAGACTAATCAAACGTCACTGCCGCATCGGGGTGGGGAACAGTCTGGAGGCTGCAGAGTCTGATCAGTCGCCAGGGAATGGCTCAAATGCAGAACATGACATTGAGGAGGAGCTTACACTTCCGATTTTACCTATTACTCTCAACCTGCCTGTTGAGAAGATTAGCCAATTTGTTGGTGTGATGAAGAGTAGTCGGGATATGCCGTTTGTAATGTTTTCGTTAAGGGAAGGGCTATTCTCAGAGGATAATAGTAAGGCGTTCGTTGAGCTCCTTCAGGTCTGTGGGCCGTTCATGGAGCAACTTTTAGGTGAGCATTTAATGGTTATTATTTTGGGAACTCATCATAGTTGATCTTTGACTATAAAATGTTTTTTTTAAATTCTTAGTGTCGATGGAGCCATCAACGTGCACGATGAGTTTCCTAATGCCGTACTTCCAGTTGAGCAAACTGAAACGACTGAAACTTATGATGAAACACTCAAAAACGGACTACACCGCAAGTGCAATTCGCCAGTTTAAAGTGAGCGATAGAATCTACCCAATCGACGGTATTAACGGGATCTACCTCCTCCAGAGTCTATGCAACGGAGCGGTAGCGCTAGACCGTCTAGATATTCATTGGATGCCGACGCTGATTCCCTGGTCATCCACGTTCGGACTGAAGGATCTCTACCTACCCAAGACTATCACAAAACTAACCCTCGATACAATGAACACTGATGGTACAACAGTGAAGAACCTGCTACTCCACAAGTATGTTCGTCTCACCATTCTCAAGTGGAGTATCGGGCTGCCTTTGCAAAGCTTAACAGCAGATGACGTGACGCAGTGCTTGAAGCGTCACTCGAAAACACTAAGAAGCTTATACTTTTCAATTTGGATCTCTCGTCTTCACCACGAAGGCGCTAAACTCGTCGACTTCCCCTCGATGCCCAACGTAGAGCAAGTGTCACTGATGGGAGACGGTGGACAGATAACACCGTTCTCCTTCCCAAAAATCTTTCCAAAGCTGTCATCTCTCACGCTCTACCACCAAATGCTAGACTTTTTAGGTGAATCTATCCCATCGAAAACAGTCAAGGTGGTAAGGATACTTGGAGCTCCTATCCGCGGTGACGTACGGAACACTCTAGCGAAAGCTTTCCCAGAGCTTGAGACCTTGATACTTTTTCCCCAGAGGGATCTTCACTCCAAAGAGTATCTTGTGTCCATGTTCGATCTAATGACCAAATTGCGTATCCTCCTATCTCACATCTCGAGAAGTGATGCCACCGCAGAGGCGAACAACAACAACAATATCAACAAGGAGGAGGACTTACCCAACGGATTATACATGCGATCGTAAGTGCCATTGTTCATATTAACGTGTATTAAATATATTCAAAATTCCAATGACCGAGAAATAAAAGTAATTTTTTTCTGTTTAGATACCGCCGCAGCACATATATCGTGAGGATCGAGTCCGGGAGCACGGAAGTCACCCGTGCCGTCGCAGAAGCTTTAGAGCACTTGGATAGTATCAGCCGTTTACCGCCCTTTACATTAGATGCAGCAGCGTTTAGTTACTTATAAAGCTACTCCAAAATAGGAACTTATTTAGATAGAGAGAATAAAGATTTTAAAATTGTACACGTCAGTGTACGCACACACACTCGTTTTTTGTACGTGTATTACAGGAAAAACAAAAAATAACTTATAAACTCAAAAATATAGGTTACTCCATATTATTATTAGCGTTTTAAGTGTAACAAATTACCTCGCCAATTCAGTACGCAGCACATGTAATTTATAAACTTTGTAATCAGTATGTGTTGCCACCTCTCTTTTTTACTGGAGCGTTAAAAGAATATGAACCATTCGTTTCTCAAATTCTACCACGAATTAGTCCGTGATGTTCTGTCCGCGCCTGTGTTAATTTTTTATATGTAATAAAGTGCTCGTTACTTAATAAAGATTTCAGTTTACAGAACAAATTATTTCATGTACAAAAACATTAGCTTTTATTTACAGATTGGTCGGTACTCAACACAGCCGTTTTAAAACATTTAAATGCACAAAGTCGTAAGTCTACTGGGCATATTATGTAACTTTACATTAAATTAATACACGTGAGGAAACTCACATTTTATACTCTACTGATCGAGTCATAGCATAAGATTTAAAATTATTTGTACCTAGAACAATTACGCTAAATTAAGGTTCTCAATAAACACTCCATACATCAACCATCAAGTCAATCATACTAAAAAATAAGATGCTCCTACTCAGGCTCCGGTTCAGCCTCCCCATCTTCCCCAACCTCAGAAATTTCCCCATTGCTCGCGTTTGGTGTCCCATTCTCAGTGGTCACATCCTGTAAAGGCACGTCTTCCTCAGAAGCCCCACATTTTCCCTCCTTCTTGAACCGACCAAGTTCTGAAATGATTTCCGTGATGAGTACAGCGTACATGTTCAGCAGCACAAGGAACGTGAGTCCAGCATACAACCCAATATACAAGATAGCTGAAGTTTTGTCCCCACAGGTGCTCGTCTCAGGATCCTTGACGCTGCAGTCTTGCTCGTTGGACAGCCCAATGTATATCCCATCCAAACAAGGGAACCCGAGGAGTAACGCCAAAGTCCAAAACGAGGATCGGAACGTTCTAAAGTTGATTTCATGATCGAGACCCCCATTGTCCACAACGTTCCCGAACAAGTACATCCCGAGCAACGCGAACGCCCACATGATCGTCAACTGGAGAAGCAGCAGGTTCACGAACGCAGGTCTGATATTTATGATCGATGATAAAAAGACCTTTGCTGTCTGCGAGCCACATTTCTTTGCCAAGAGGAAGCGGAATATTCTCAGAAGACGAAACATTCGGATCAGACCAGGGTTTATGAAATACATTGATATGATGTCTTGGATTATGAGTCCTACAAAACATGAGAAATTAGTTTAGAGAGAGAAGAGTTTAGAGAAGATGTGACTATAAAAATGCAAAGAGCAGTGCGAAACCAAAAGACTAACCAATGAAGCTCGTCAAAATAACAGCAAGATCCAAATAGTTCCAAGCGTTACGAAAGTAGTGTTGTCCCCAGCACACCAACTTGACAATCATTTCAACAATGAACAGGAGCAAAATGACAACGCTGACGTAGCGCAAGACCATCTCGAACTGAGAGCTCAGCATGTAGTGGTCCAACGAGAGGCAGACATTGTCAAGTATTATCACCAGCATGATGAGCCCATCAAACTTCTTGTTTGTCACGAGATTATAGAGTGAGAGGAGGCAAGGGTTATCCGGAGTGGGGATATACTCATCTTCTAAGGTTATCCAGGTCGGACGCGGTTCTTTGCTCGTTTTCCCTTCGGTATACGTGTTTGCCTGGTTTTCAGTTAGAATGATTTCATAGCCGTGGTCTTCCTGGAACTTTTTGAACACGTACGAGAAGAGGATACCCAGCGCTCCTAGTCCTCCGCATAGAATAAACACGATGAAGTAGATCAACCAGAACTTTGAAATGTCCGTTTGGCGAGGCAGGTCCTAGAGTACAAAATAGGGATTTTTGAATGTCTATGATTGTTTGCGTGGCAAAATTACGAACTCGAATGTAAAACGTACATGCCCAACAGCATCAGACCCATCATTGATGATGGCTACCCATCCCATCCTGGATACCAAGAAAACCATGTTTAAGAATCCATCACCGGAATTGTCAAAGTTGAGTTCAGAGTTCTCCCACGAGTGATTCTTGGCAAGACAGTCCACCCTGTTTAGAGTTGGGAACACCTCGTCTCCAGTGTTTGGGTCAATGCACTAGGTACAAAATGATTTTTAAATGGATGATGTAACAAGTGCAAACGCTTTCTTAAATGTTGGTTAAAGTTGGTCATCTTACCTTATAGTAAAGTCCCTTTAGCCAGTGCACCCCAAATGTGGCGAACAGAAGCCATACGAACAAGATTGCAAGTATCGTTTCCCAGACTAACTTCAACTCATACTTGATCCCTCTGAATGGAGCCTAAAATAAAGTAAAACATACGGTTAAGTACACAATCACATTTAACAATGAAAAATCTAATGTTACCTTCAACCAATCAACTCTCGCGATGAGCATCAAAGGTCGGAAAGATCTTATGCAGAATACCCCAACTCGGAATGATCCTGTCACGGAGAACTGGTATATCGACAGATTCAAGATGTTTTCCTGTCAAAGAATAATATATAATCCATTCATTATGACCTGTACGTAGATTCAATTGCATTAAAATTGGATTCGTTTAAAATCTAAGCTTACCAGCACAATCAAAGCGTCAAACAACCACCCGCGATTCATGACCGACTCCTTGAACCCATAGGAGAGGAGCTCATACACGGCAACGACAAAGAACGCAATAGTGAACAGGATTTCAATGACAAACAGGGCGATTTGCATGTCTTCTCCACTCTCCTTTGTCTCCAGAATCTGTACACAAAATTGGTTTTTTTACAAACAACTGATATATGGACTCTAGAAATAAAATAAAAACCACGAACCATAGCCAAAGATGCAATGATAATCATTCCAGCACACACAATCTTGTACGCCCAATGTTCAGTACAGTCCTGCATCACTTTCCTCAACTGACTTGTCGACTCTGCGACAATAGACTTCTTCCTTCTCTCACCCTCCTTCCCGTCAGGCTTGGCTTTCGTCTCTGACTCATCCGCTCCATTCTCAGCAGCCAAACTGTCCGATCCATTCTTCATCACGAGCTCCCGTGGCTGAATCCTCTGAATCGGGAAGTACACCAGACCGAATGCTTTACGAAGGAGAAGGCGAAGTCCCTTGTCCTTGGAAGGGTCATATCTGCTGTTCAACTCCCCAATAGTAGTATAAACTACGCCGACCAAGAGGAAACTGATTAGCAGGGCACCACACGTGTTGACAGCCAAGTAGTACCAGACTGTATTCGCCCCCGCGTAACGGAATGTCACCCAAAACGTCTCAACCCACTCGGCTATCTGCATGCGCACAATGTTCCGGAATGAGTGCCAGAAGTCTATGAAGCTCCATCGTGGCAAGTCGTTTGCGGTGAACTTGGTCCTTCCTGTGAACCACATTGAATGAATAACAAGTGCATAATGGAACGTTAATCAGTGTTAAGTAAGTTGTAATTCATACCTCGGAACATGTCCGTTTGAGACTGTCCGATTTCAAACGGTCCAATGAACACGAAAAATCCAAATACAATGAAACTGTACAGGACCCACCCCCACAGCGACTTGATAGTTTTGTAGTAGATTGAGAATATCATTCTGAGACTCGGCCAGTACTGCACCAGTTTCAGAAGTCGGATGGGCTATAGAAAAAATGAGTTTTTAAATTGAGTTAAAAGCTGCATTGTGCACAACTATTTCATTTTTTATTTTACACATACAGCAAGCATGTATCCAGTGTATTGTCCAAAGTAAGACTGTATTTCCAGGAAAAACGTGAGTAGAACGATGAGATCCAGGTGGTTCCATCTGTTTCGGAAGTACTTTCCAATTCCAAGCGCAATTATCTTTAGCAGGAACTCCAGCGTGTAAATGAAGAATACCAACTGGAACCGGAAAAAAATGCTTTAAATTGCATGTACAATTTTCTCAGTACATATTGTTTAAAAAAGTTACTACACGTACATATGGAATGGCGAGAATATACAGCCGATAGTCAAACGCATGAGTTTGAATTCCATAGTAGTCGGACACAGTCCCCAGGATATCGAGAATGATCACACAAATCAGAATGTTCCTAATCCATTCGTGATACATGAACGAGTAAAGTGCTTTCCTAAAGCCGCCAATATCCTCCTCCCCCGGAGGGTCCACAGTCTTTCCTTTGATGACCAGCGCTTCAGGATTCTGCCCAGGATCAAAGTCGTGGACTTCTGCAAGACCTGTCAGCTCCTCGATTTCAAGCTCAGAAGGTGCCTTTGACTCTGTGAAGAAGTTCCCAAGTAAAGCAAAGAAGAGGCAGCCCATCGGCAACGTGATGAGGAAGAAGATCGCCTCGAAGAAGAGGATGTGCTGAGGTCCGTTTGTGGAAAGCAGCTTTCGGAATATATCCTCCGTGAAATCCTCAGTGCCAATCCTAATGACAGATAGCAGACTCCACAGCACATTGTCAAAGTTGGTGTATCCCAAATCCGGATTATTCCCAAAGCCTTGCAGACAGACGTAATTATCCGGGCATTGTCTAAAAAAATGAAATGGATTCGACATTGAGTTTCTCAATGAAGGTCACTATTGATAATCATCAATAAAAAAAGACATCTCACCTGGATCCACTCGAATTACCACACAATGCAAAGTCAAAGTCATCTTTGTACCAATTGGTCATGTTTCGATTATGCTTTGCCCACATCTCATCAGAAATTACAACTCCATCAGGCATTTGCTTGATGCAGACTTGCGTCAGAGTTCCCATGTATAGTTGACAACCGAGTAAAGCAAAGAACCAGAGGAGAAACACGAGGAGTATCAGCATGCCCCCTAGTTGCTTCACTACTCTCAGCGAGAGCCTACCTGCCTGACGGATGCCTATTAATATCAAAATGACAAAGCGTTACGTTTCTGTTTTTCATGAATGCAAAATCTAAAACATAAGATGCATTTTTACTTGGAACGAGGGGTATGATCTTGAAAATTCGGATCCATACTGCAGCTCTCCTCGTCAAAATGAACGAGTGGTAGTAGAAGAATCTGTACATATCGAAAAATTGTCATTTATCATTAAAAGATCTTTTTATAAAATGAGTTCCATGTATGAAGCATTTTTAATCTAAACTGTTACCCCGTCCAAATGACCAAAACATCCAACCACGACCAGGGATCCCTGAAGCACGTGAATGCATCCCCCATGAATCCTCGAGCAATCACTTTCACTCCAAGTTCGAAGCAATATATCGCCAGGCAAATGTAGCTGTAAATGTTCATTTTAAATAGTACTATAGCATACACTCATCAATTAACATATTAAGGCATCATGTTTCCTCTGCACTTACTCAACAATGTACATCGTATCAACCACCCAGCTCTTCTTGTAGGTGTAGTCTATTCCCCTCATGATTTGATAATTTTGAGTTTTAACGAGAGCCACGATATTGAGGAGAAGAGTGGCCACAATGAGAGTAGAGAATATCCAATTCGTTTGCAGGTAGATTGCCAGCCTACGAAATACATTGTTTGGGCCTAGGGTGAGATAACCCTCTGCGTTGCAAGAGAATCTGTGTATCGTACCCCATCGGCCGATTACCACGAATGTCTGAGAAAAAAATTAATTTTCACATAAAAAACATACCGCTACAAAATGCCCAATTTCACACTCAAAAGTGTTTTCCTTGCATCGAATAATGTTTAGTCTGATTATTAAAATAATCTGTACTTTTTACCTGCTTGTTCCGGAAGTAAGGGTCGATTTCTTCAAGCGGAACGCAAGGTTTCGCTTCCTGAAGGAATCGAGAACGTAGTTTTCTCGGGAGCACTCTCCCATCTTCATACTTCGGGTTTGGGGCTTTGGCACCCTCCTGCTGGCACGAATCTGTAAGCGGTTTAAACAGCGGCTCGTGCTGCTGCTGGGTTTCTTCGATCTCACCTTCCTCCATTTTTTTCACTTATGAAATTTTAAACATGCGACAACTGACCACTCAAGATTTAAAGATTTAATGCTCAGAAAAAAGTAGATGAACCACTATTTTTATAATTTTTTACTCAAATTGTTATCAATTTAGCGATTGATGTAAATATTGTCCCAACCTATTTTCAAAAACGCTGCACAAACGACGTCACCGATTATCGCACTCGTAAACTGCAAAATTATGTCGAGTCAACAAGCGTCCGTCTTTTGATGACGTTCGTCCAGGGCGTAGGTTTACGATTTTGTTTACTTGTTTGCGTTTACAAGCTTAGCAGACGCAACTGTCATGTTTCATGCACAAAATAATGTGAAATTATTTTGAGAAGCTTTTGCTGAGAAGATAAAACTTGTTTTGAGCTGCACTACTTCACTCTCCAGACAAGCTTCAAGACTTTTATGAATGCATGAAATGAAAAAGAAGCTTCTGCTTAAATCTGTAAAGTGCTCGGCTTTACACCATGTAAATGTGGTTCCCCTGTCCATCAACAACGATAATTTGTATTAATAGAATAATAGGCAGTTCCAACAGATTAACGACACAGGATCCTCTCGAGTACAAAAAAATACGACGTCTGTGTGGCGTCTTATTGCAAGCACAATTTAAACACGATTAGCAGCAAAGAAACTGTATCCAACACAGTCTATCCAAAATGCACTCTGTCAATCCTGGAGTCAAAGCAGTTCAAGATCTGTCGTAATAAAGGTCAAAACACAAAGACGACCAACAATTCACTGGAATTACATGATGACGCGGTTCTTCTCTAGAGTCAATTTGCTCCGTCCATCGTCACGCTAATTTAATTCAAGGCTATATACTGAATCCACAAAAAGCACAAAAAATCTAAAAACGACAAGCGCAGAACATCAATCTTGTTTTCTCTTTCAGTTCATAGATAAAAAAATGCTCAACATGAAACGGGTTAAAATGTCAATCAAATCCCCACAAATAGCCCATTCACGTTCACATTTCAACGTTCAAACAACAAATGCTCAGAGTCAACAAAACCACTTAATCCACTTGGGAAGATGATGGGAAAAGAAGGCATACTCACAATTTCGAGAACACCATAACACAATTAAATCCATTATTCATCACAACAAATCATAAAATCATAATTGCATGTTACGAATGTATTATGATCATATAGCCTGTACTCATAGTTTACTTTTTTTCCGTTCCTCTATGAAAAGAGAAATTACACTCGGTTTTTTATGTACTAGCATCTCATAGAATCATGAAAAAATTACTTTTTATACAGTTGCAGCTCTAATGATACACAGCAACGATTCATTTATTTTTTCTAACAAACGCTTGCACAGGATGTGGATGTGATTCTATTGTTGGACATGGTACGATGCAGAACCTCCCGGTTTTGTTACTCTACCTGTTGAGAGATTTGTAGATTTTTTATATGCTGGGTATATATGTACGTATGTTATCCAAAAAGAGAATCAAACTACCCCAACTGACACAGAGAAAAACGAGTTTAATAATAGATACAGGATGCGGATGTGCTGCTGGTGTTTATTGACGGTTACTTGCACGAAATGAACACTAATTCACCCCTCTGTGGGTTCTTTAGCTCACATTTTTTTACATGTTCGCGGAGGAGGAAGGATACGTGTTGAGAGATTGGTAAAAAGTGCATTCAAAATCTATCTTTATGAATGTACATGATTATTATTTTGAGATCGCTTGAGTGAATAATAAATATCGTTAGAAGAGGAAGGAAGCTGCATGAAAGCTAGAAAATTCCGTTGTCTCTGAGCTGGCGACTGTGTTTGCTGTTGTCCAGTTTGATATGCCAGTTACGCAGTAAGTTTTTTGGCAATAATAAGCGGTTTCGCTTTTGCTGGATTTTGACTTTTCCCCTGCTTAACATGCATGATGACTTTTCTCTCAGTTGTCCGTTTTACTTTTCTGAATTATTTATCGAGCAAATCAATACAATACAGCACACAAAACTGAAACTTGTTTTTTTCTATGAAAATTGTCGTTTGCGCGACCATACCGTTTCATTATGTTTGCTTGCGTCCACCTCATGACACTGTGCATCAAACATGCATGGAAGTGGGAAGGATTCGCGTTTTCTGAAATTATATACAAAATATTCTGTAAAGGGTAATTTTTTAACTTGGAGTGGACAACTGATGTTGCGTATCGGTTTTCGAATTTGTGCGTTCTATTTCTGTTCTGAGGACAGTATGTACATGTCCATGCAAATAATCCCCTCCTATTTACTCTGTAGAAATCGGTTTGATTGGTCGGGGTAATTGTTTAAACGGAGATAGACATCAAATCCAGGTTACAAGTTTTGCATGAAAATTAAAAACAATGTTTTGATTATATCCAGAGGATTTGTATGAAAAAAGGAGCAGTAACCTCGTGTAGGTTTTCAGGCACTTGACTCTTTTCAGTTAGCTAATATGTAGTCCACTGAACTCAACATACGAACGCAAATTCCAATAGCATTTAAACGTTTATTTTTCTTTATACTCGTGTCCAAACCCTCATCGTGGGTGTTGCTCGCTTTCTTCTTTGAATACAAGGGTGTGCAGTGAAAGCGAATTTAACGGTTAATAATAATTCATAAGCTAAATATATAACGCTTTATGTAATTGGAATGGGTTTTATACGTTGTACTGGAATTATTGAAAGGTTGCTTCCTCCATGTTTCAATGACTTTCCTCGGCGTAGATCTTTCTAGGAGAGCCAATACTTTGCTTGGCAGTCATACGAGTCATCAGAGTCATGTGCATAGACTATCCCTGTCTGTCGATATGTTTTTTATGACGCAAGTCGGAACTAGCGAGTAAATAGGTCAGTGGATAGTAAAAGTGTAATTTTTAACGGAAAAGGGTAAAGCCCTCTTATGCATTCTCTTGTTAATGTTTATATGCATTGTTTAAACTAGTACGAAGGGTGTCGACCGCTGTTGTTTATTTATTTAAGCAGATTAGCTTCAGAGAGAGAAAATATTCAGGAGGAACACGATTTTTACGTGCGTTCATTGAGGGAACAGACACCTGTATGCATATCTAAGCTGAGATACTATTAGACCAAGCCATACTGCTTTCTTCTATTTTATAAGGGGAATGCAGCTCTAAAAATGCTTTTGTTAATGATTGACTCGTAATTAACATATTGGTGCACTTACAAACGCAACAGTATTTAGTCTGTGAGATGTAGCCAGCGATATAATGAGCAAAGCTGTTATGTAGGTACGTACGGGGATCGATACTTTTGCTAATTAAAATTTCGTGTTGTGAAAATACTCAGAAACTGTTTGGTTGAGTACAGTAATTCGATAAGTCACGAAAGATTTATTGTACGAATACCCAAACGTTTTTATGCATAAACATTCATTAAAACGCATGAACCTACCATGTATGTACATTCAACATTACCAGTAGTGAAAAGTTTTATTCATTCAATCATGGCTACTCAAACTCGAGCTTTTATGACCAATGCGTATAATTCTCCTCATATATACCAATGGTCGGTATTATTGCGATGTGTGCATTATTACTTCCATATAATTTGTAAATACATCCTGTCGTGTCCATCTGGAATTGCAGAGCATTTCACCCCAATTTTTTAAGTTTGGTATATTTTCAACATAAATTTTGAGCCTTGAAAGACGAAATATTATGCTATAATTCTATTGTATGTAATATGATGTTTTCTGTCAACATGTATGATTCAGAAGGATGAGCTTCTTTCATGCCTTCTGATGGGGCACAAATTGCGTATGTATAAATTATTACGAGTTGGATTTCAAGTTCATTTCCAGCACCGATAATTCAATGACTCTGGAGGTAATGAAAAATGAAAATATTGTCAATGAATATCATGAACATTTTCTTTTGGGATATTAATGAGTAAGAAGTCTAGCGTTGCCCCAAATTATCGACTTTTTGTTTATATGTATGCAATGTAGAATCTACATTGTAGATATAGATTTATGATATCAGCAAAATCAAGCAAGTGGAAATTACTATACTCGTCCAGTTTTCAATTATGTTGGGCAAAATTATTACTCTAATTTTTTTTATTGAATTTTAGGTTTTCCTTTTGATAATTTTGTTAAAAAAATATGATGCGCAATCTAAACTATTAACAAGTTTCAAATATACAAAAATCAAAACAATTTACATCTCATGTTTAAAAATCGAAGTCGTAGTTATAATGTACAGGAGCAGAAGACGATGGAGTCCAGACTATCAATTAGTAAGGGGCAGCTGTAAATCATATAAAATATAATTGGTATTACTAATTGTTCAAGGAAGGTTCAGCGGAAGATGGTCTTCCTTTTCAATTATATACTGTAAAAACTCTTAAAAATTTGAAACTTACCACCGTAAGCAGGAGCATGAC
>JAQIXX010004286.1:0-16733 GCA_034700605.1 Willowsia nigromaculata
TTTCACTCCAACTCCCACTTACACTCACACAATCGCTCAGGTTCGATCACAGGACCACAAATGACTCGAATGAATTGCTCGAAAATGTACTGCTGAATGTCAGACGCACAAAATGTTCGGGAAACCACCACTCCAAAATGCACAAAGTTCTAGCTGCACAGTTAACTACAGATGAACAGTCAATTACAGATGCACAGTCAATTACGGATGCACAGTTAATTATAGATGCCCAGTTAATTACAGATGCACAGTTAATAAAATGGTGAGTAGGGTGGGTGACTTGCAGGAGGAAAAATTAACTTTATTTTTATTTCCTCGGTTGCCTATTCTACTCACAATAACACAGAAAAAGAAAACAACAATTTGGGCGAATGCCCGAAAAACTGAAGAGCACTAAAAACCTCAAAAAATTAAATACTAATTGAAGGAGGTCTTGTCAAAAACTTGGAGCTCGAGCACCTCCTATTTTAGGCTAGTGATGGCGTGGTGAAGAGCAGCTTGCAAGTGCCCAATAGTGTGTAGAAAGAGGATTGTGGATGAGGGGGTGAGCGCTGGAAAATGTGGTTTTCTTGCTTCTCCAGCGCGCCAAGTCAGGAGGCGATGTGAGAAGCTCCCCATCCACCATAGAAAGAGAACGGTTTTTGCGACACATATAATCAAGTAATGAAAATACAACTAATAGTTTTAGACTACTGCTGATAGTTGCAGATGCAGATTCTCAACATCGTGAATAGTATATGTATAGTGAGGTGAAAACTCAGGTTTGGATGTAAAAAATTGTGAAATATTAACGCAATATCTTAAATTATATTACCTCAAACATTGTTAAATAAATATAATCATTGTATTTATGCCTTTGGAGCATATAAAAATGTTGTTTGATAGGGTTAATGATCATGAAGCAAAATTCATTAATAAATCGTCTTGGTTTACATATATGGAATTTTTCTTGATTACTGGAGCTGACTACATAATTGTACTTGTTCAGTTCCGTCTTGAGGAGTCATGATTTTTACAGCGCTTGAAGACGTCAAGTATCCAGTCTATTTTATAATATCGCTTGATAAGCAGAATCCCAATTGTTTTCTGCATGTGCTCAGTAAGTTTATAATTAAAAAGCTGGTATTTGCCTGTTTTGGCATTTTTGATGAACAGCTACGTTGTATTCATAAATGAAAATTAATTTTAGTAGACATTTCATTCTGGTTTTTTAGAAAAAATATTCATATGTCGCCGCAAGTCTCGTGTCAATTTGCCTGACTTAACTAGTTAATTATCTAATCAAAATATTAAAAGCAGCTACTCATCATTCAAATAAATAATTCAGAAGACAGCCAAGGGTGATTACATTAAGTATTTGGATACCTAATTAGCAAATTGCTCACGTCTTTGTAGCTGCCAATTTTTGGTCTTGCTTTTGTAGAGAAAGTAGACACGTGATAAATTTGTCATCAGCCATTTTATAATTTATACATTCGTAAAACTTACCTATTGAATGTTGCTTGATCTACGGGACAAAAGTAATTAAAATGTTTTTCTTTGATTGAAGAAAATACTTTCTATGAAGTAAAATTTGACAGATTCAATTCAAAATTTGATTGATTGGCGTTGTCCTATTTCGATAGACTTCATTTGACTGAGAAATTAAAATGTCGAGTAATCACCGGGGACAAAAAAGTTAGTGAGCTTGTAATTTTTTAATTTTCTTGCGAGGTAGAAACTAAGTGTTATGAAGTTTGGTACTTATTGTATATTAGAAAGCAGACACATTAAATATTAATCAGAAGGCTGAACATTAACATGATTAAATTTCTGGGTAAACGCACCTCAAACTAATTCGCGGGCTTTTAATTGAATTTAGGAAATTCCACGGGCCTACAGAGTTTTTTTGATGGCGGGCATTACGGATTTATCTTACTCTGCTGGAAACCTACAAAATCAAAAAGAAAAATATTTGCTCTGAAAGCAAAAATATTCATGATAGTATCCGTCATTACCTCAATAAAAACCACCTATAATTTAATAGTGTTATGCATTGGTTGTAAGGGAAAAAATTCACTTGAGTTTTCTAAATTTTAAACTTTTTTCCAACCTTGTATAAAGAAGTCCTACAAAAATTGCAACCGTAAAGAATATCAATTGGTGCATCAAAATTGTGTGCACTACTATATCTTAATATTTTTCATGTAACTAGCAACGTTGCATACGCCTTCATCCTGCTTTAGTGTATAAATTTTACATCGTTTCAAACTGTGAAAACAAAACAAATTTAAAAAAAAATTTCATACACTTCGTAGTTAACAGGTTCGAAAACAAAATTGATACCAAAGTATTTTGAAAACTTCTTGCAAAATGAATGTGATGTGGTGGCTGTCTGCTGCAATTATATTTTGTGTTGGGATTTCTTACGCGAACCAAAACCACGAGAGCAAAGTGTTGGAAAAGAGTCTCAATTTATTTCTGGAGACTTTGTCTCAGTCAAAAGAAAGCTACGAGGTATATTTTCATCACTGGAACTCTCCGGTCTGTGAAATTAAATATATTAGCACTAATTTACGGCACAGAATTATTCGTAAAAACTTTACTGAAATTCTCAAAAATGATTACCCATTCAAACACACACAGCCGCTCACACTTATCCTAGCAAGTTATGAAACTTGGAATGAACACGGGAAGTTTTTCGTGTTTGGAATGTACCCAACCACAATCATAATAGTTCCAATCCTCGGATCGAAAGGCGTGCAACCTGACGCAAGAAAGATGTTTCGGCTTCACTGGAGAAATTACCCAGCAATGAAAATTCTACTTTACATCAATAGTGCTGAAGACAGCTTTCAAACTCAGTACAAAATCGTTTGCAACGGCTACTGCTCCGCATTTGCAAAAACAAGTGGAGGCTTTGATACCTCAGTAATGTTACGATTAGCTAATCCACTGGTTTGTCACAAAGAGTACTTTCAAACAGGAAATGGAAGATTGGTTGACGCGATTGTGGCAGCAATCCCTGCATATTTTGACCATTATCAAAAGCATTCCTTAGCTTGTCAACGACCACGCCCTACAACCTTAGCACTTCGATTTTGCACTAAATTGGTCATGTCTACTATTCTATTGTCCATACACCATAACATATCCTTCAGACAACTTGACGGGCAAAATCCAACAGTGATGAGAAACACGGACTCATCTTGGAATGGGCAGTATATCATTAACACGGTATATCATTATGAATATCCTGATAACTTGGAAGGATACATGTGGAAGTACACCGGCTTTAAATTTTCATCTTACGAAGAAGTAAGTTTACTCTATTGTTTGAATCACATAAGTAGGAACAAACTAAATAGTGTTAACTTTTTACCATGGATATGTCCGTTTACATCTATCATCTGGATATGTTCATCGTGTGCACTATTGACATTCGCATTTTATTTCTACAGAGTTGGAAAAGAGATTGAAAATTCCCTCACAGTCCAAATTCTTGACTGTATCGGAACATTTCTGGGAAACTCAGGTCAAATATATATGATCAAAATAGGATTCTGCGTTTTGCTCCAGTTCATGGGCTTCTTTTTGTGCGGTTTTTATGGAAATGGGATAATGAGTACTCTCACTGTGCCTGAACGGTTCCAACCTTTCCAATCCATTGCTGACGTACTGACAGCGGGATATAAAATTTTATGGAATATAAATGAAATTGTACCTCCTTTGCAGTTTTATTTTCATGAATTTAGGATTCGTGGTTTAACAAAGAAATTAAATACTAGTTTTCATGATTACAATTTATACAACACAAGGGATATAGATATGGGCTATCTGCTTACCCAAAAATACATGCTTCGTACCTATTCAGAGAAACAAGCATTAGAGTTGCTTTATTTTGAAAAAGTGCTAGTCAACAAACTGAACATTAGTGTTGCAGAGTGCTACATAGTTCCCGAATACTTGAAAATGTATCCATTGTTTATTGAAATGTATACAGTGAATCGACACTGGATGCTCCAAACTTTTACTCAATTTTGGGAGAGTGGACTAATGAAGAGGTGGGGTGATGGTTCAATGCAAGCGAAAAAGTATTATGATGGTGTTTCAACAGAAGATCCGTCCGCTTACAAAATTTTACCAGGAGATAAAATTGGCCTACCGGATGTTTTAGGCGTGGTTACAATTTGTTGTGTTGTGTTGTGTTTGTATCTGGTTTTATTTGTTTTACAATGGAAGTTTCTTCTCAGCGCGACCTAAGAAAAATCATGCTACTTCTTTTTACGAATACTTACAATTTATTGATGCGTTTTTCCAGTGATGATATACAAAAAGAATTAAAATCAGTAAGAGTGACACTTCCATTCAAACATGTTTTCAGCGTGTTAACCCGATTTTCCAACAAACCAATACCAAAAGAGTATAAGGAGAAAAATGAGACACCATCCATTAATTTTCGAACTGTTTTAAGGGCAAAACCATGCATTACTACGATCGATGAAGTTTTGCAAGATATTGAATTTGGAGTTAGAAAAGAATGAGCGGAGGAAGAGAAGTTAGGGAAAAGCACGAGAATTCTCATCAAATACGAGAATTAGTGATAAGCAGAGGAAAGCATATCACATCAAAACGTAATTTCGCAAGCAGGTTTTTGGAGCCATGGTTTGTCTATTTAATTTACCTTTTTTGGTTATTCAGGCTTTAATTGATACACTGGTGACGATTTTAAAATATTGGCGTGACGAAACCGGAAGTAAAAGAATACATGGAGAAGTTACAAAATATGAAAGAAGGAAGGAAGAATTAAATTTGATAGTAAACTTTTGGCAGAGTAGCATCATAAATGGCTGCCGGATGCCGATGGTGATTTTGAATGTGTAGTATTGGTATCAAGAAGATATTGCATGAGAGGAGGTCAATACATCTGAAAATGAATTGAAAGGCGACAGGTGGTATGGAAGAAAACTTTCTTACAAATAATGCTGTGTAAGATTATAAATCTCATGTGTCGTTGTGGCATAAAATATTAAACTGTTACCCCATGTATTATTTCTAAAAATAATTTAAATACTTTTCTGAAATGTTTGAAATACCTTCGAATTTTATTTGTATCTATTTTTCAGTAATTTTGTAATAAATTTGAATAAAACCATTAAGTTATTCGTGACCACTGGATACAAGCTTTGTAGGACACCTGTTTACTCTTTCTCTCGCTTTATGAGCGCACTCATTCACTCTCGCCATAAAATATGAATGAATAAAAATTCGAATGATGACGTGAATGAAAGACCATTTGCTGTAGATGGAATGAACAATGCTATATTCTGAGAAGTCTGGATTGAGCGTATGCAGTAACTTGACACAACATAATATTTCGTTAGTGGATGAACACATTATAATTATTCAGCATTGAGAATATGTATACCTGCATGCAGAAGTAATAAATGTTAATTGCATATGACACAAAAATCACATGTGAAAAGAGTGCATTCATGTCATTCAGTAAATTACACAATGAGTCATGGTCCTTTGCCAATAAAGTCCAGGCATTGTAATCTGAAAGCATTCATTTATAAGTCTTAAAAGTTTATAAATTTTAATACCTAGCTAAGTACCAGGTTTTTTTTAAAGATAGCATAGGCGGAAGAAGAATTTCAGACGCCACTTCGTTGAGCATGTAAACCTTGAAATAGAGCGCTCTTGCAAATAGTGACATCATAACCTCCTCATAATTTCCTCTGCATAATACATCTTTGAAAGATGGGATGATTGCCGATATACTTGTTCCAGCTATAATGGGCACGCCAATAATATATCTGCAAAACTGATACATTCCGATCAAATCCATGTTTCTTCGTATGGCCTGGTAGAAAAGGCAAAGAATGAAGAAAAAATTTATCAAACAAAAACTGAGAAGAAATTTTGATAAATGGTACCGTTGATATCATCAAATACAACGAAGTAGTCCATGTGCAATACTGCGTTCTCCAGAATTGCTGATGTAAACATCACCACACCCACAAGAGCAATGGTGCATTTTAAGGTGTTGTCCTCCCGAGTGTAATTTAACACTGTACTATATCTTGCCCACGATTAAAACACTCTGATAAGTTGCTGGCGACGAAAGAGAAAGTAGGAATACATGAAGAGCCCCCATGCAAAAAATATTGGACTTCCAATCGAATTTGAAATTTCTGTGGGATCACGCATTTGAGCACCAATCACATCTTTGATAGCTACTCCCAATATGCAATATGCAGAGATCGCTGGTCACTGTGGCATTAAATTTAAAAACTTGCATTTCATATATTTAATTACTTAAGAATCTGCTTTAAAATAATTAACCCAAAGTACTTTTTGGAAACTGTTGAGTCTGCTTACCTGCATTTCAAATCCTTGTAAGATCTTTCAAAAACACCTGAAATGGGAACTAAGCCCAAAAATCGCCCTAAAATGAGAAATCCTCTGAAGTCTAAAAACAGATCACTGTGCATCTTTTGGAAGATTTTAAACAATGATTCTACTTCTCATTCACTGTTCGCTTTGAAGAAATCTTAATTAAGTGACGTATTGCCTGTAATGTTTTTTCATTAGTGTACTATTCGCCCAATATGCACTATAATAAAGTGAAAGTCAAAACGAAATATTCTTTCATACATCCCTCTTGGATTATTATTTATACGTGTTTGAGTTGTTTCCACAACTTCAACTGAGAAGTTACACACGTACTATTGGCACGAATGAGAAGCAAAAGTTTAGGCAACTCTCCACCATAATTGAAATGCAATATTCAAGAATTTCTGATGCGGATTCTGTCATGAGTACATTTTACTATTTTGCCGTACACCCAAAAACTCTAATTTTGTTTCTTGAAATAAGGCTAGACCTAAGATTAAATGTGATGGAATTAAAGAAGCGTTTCCGTATTGAGAGTCTCGACTCACCGTTTCTTGAAGTAATTATTAACCAGAACTCTCATCTGCAATACTGTACCATAGTTAATGGACTTTGTCAATTCAACACCATCAAAGGTTCCAGTGTTGATGTTTTGTTCAGCAGTTAAGATCGCCTCTGTCATATCATAAACAGTAACTCAGGATTTCTTCCCCAAAAAATCAAGGAATAGACACGTGCTTATTTTTAAATGTTTTTTTTCACAAAAATTTCACAGAAAAATTATCCAGCAGAGTGCCCTAACTGGTTGTTCAGTTCCTTGAATTTTGCATACTGTTCTAAAGAAATTATGTCTACTCTGCTTCTATCTTCACATCACAATATATCCCTGACCTTGATTTCAGCAACGAATAATACCGTTTGGAAAAGGAAAGACCGATCACCACGTACACAGTACATTATTTATGGAATACAATATATTGGAATAAATCGCGAGAATGTTTTTAAAATGTATTGGAGGAACACAGGCTTATATTTATCTCGGTCAAATAAAATCGTCTTAGTCTACTTTACCAGCTACGTTAATAATTTACAATTCAGTGCAATAAATTTTTCAATATGGATAAATCCGTTTTCTATAGACGTTTGGTTAGTTGTGATACTGTCAGTCTTATGCTTTGCAGCTTTTTCCTACAAAATTGCTTTAAAAATCCCCAAATTTCGTTGTATTTTCGATGGGATAGGTTATTTTATAGGAAACTATGTGCCTACATATTTTTCTGAAATGAAGGCATTCAAATTATTACAAATTCTTGGAATGATTTTGTGTAATCATTTTGGAAATAGGTACTAAGTATTTTAACGGTGCCAGCTAAACCAAACCAGTAAAACCCTTTGGTAGAAGTCCTAGATGCTAAATATCAAATATTGTGGAGTAGAGTATGGAGAGTAGACCCATATAGAGTTTATAAGTATAAGTTTTGCGAAAGAAATATCAGTGGAGCACTAAACAAAAGTTTTTATATCGTTGATGAAAAATTCTCACCGAAATCCCATGCACATTTACTGTTATCTATTAACCGATATTGGTAGGCACAAACTTTTTCATGGATCTCTCAAAGTTGTCTACGGTACAAGTGGCAGTATTGGGTGGAGTTGTTAAATAGCCATAACTATAAACTTGACATTGTTGTGGATAAAAGTCCAAATGCTATTGTCATAACGGGAGATCAGATCGCGAGTAAAAATTTCCTTGGACTTTTGATTGTTATGAACTGTATATTTGTATTAAGGCTTAATACTTCTACTGACAGAATTTGGCGTACGGCGTGCATGGATATTTATTTTGGTATCTCGTTTATCGAAGATAAAGAACAGCATTTATAACTCCTCTCAAAACACACGTATTAAATGCCGTTTATACAGCAGGGCTGCACCCAATAATACAATTTTTGTTGTCAGAAAAGCGAGACAAAAACGTTTGTAAGAACTTGTATTTAAAATATAGTTACTGTTAATGACGATAAGTTTATACTATTATCATAAGTCATAAAAGCATCTAATTATTTATACCCATAAGCACTAAGATAAGACCGCTCTAATTTATTGACTTTTTCATCAAACAAATTTTATTATTCAGCTCTACTTAATTTGTTTAATTGGGATTGCTGCCCAGGGGTTAACAAGGTTGTTTTAGTTTAGCTTTCCCAAACAATCCATATAAAAAGTTTTAATACATTTGCTTCGATGTCATGATGAGTATAATTGCACCCTCAACATAAATCAAACAAGTTGATAAATTGAACTCAGAATGTTGGTTTGCTGAAACATCAAGATCAGTTTGTAAAAAAGCATTTTCAATCCTAAAATGTTTATATGTCACTTAAAACTATTGTATTTGTCAGAGAGCGTCATATGTCTATTTCTCCGAGTAAAATAGGCAATAAAGCATAGCATTCGAAGCAACTACTTAAACTAGTTAATCAAAATAAATAATTCATAAGACAGCCATGAGCCAATATTTTAAGCATTTAATTACCTAATTTGCAAAAAAGGTTACGTGATTATAGTTACTTATATCTATATAGTCTGGCTTTTGTAGAGAAATTATATACGAAACATATTTTTCACCTGGTATATTATACATACATTCGCAAAATTTAAAATTTATATAGTTGATAGAAATTTATGATAAGAGTAAGTAATTTAATTCCGTGTTACGGACAACGAATTTATTTGTCGCGCAATACAAGTCCACAATCAAGTTTTGGAAAGTTTACTTTCAATATTTTGCTCCCATAATGGCATACAAATTACTAGTAACAAATTCGGATTTGCTTACCTGGGCCTCGTCGACTTAAGCAATATCTTTGCGGGTCTTGCACTTCCTATTTCTAACGCTCAGTTTACTTAATTTTAATTCTGAAGCTTGTCCTTAAACACAAAACTTTGGAACTTATTGGTTTTTTCATAACTAATTTTGTTTACCAGAAGCTTGCCTTGAGCATGTAAAAATTGGCAAGCGTAAAAATACATATTTTACATTGATTGAGAGACATATTCAATATATAGCTATTATAATGAAAATGAATGTTTTCCTTGTTTTGAAGCCAAAGCACATTTAAAAATGGTGATATTTTTTAATGAGATTTAGCGATGTTTGAGGACATGATTTTGATTAAATATAATTTTATTGTTGACGTTTATACTTCAAACTGTAAGTCATCATCAGAACAACAGGGAGCAAAGCAAAAAGGAAAGTGAATGAATGGATTCTGGAAATAAGTTAACAGGCTAAATTATTTAGGACTATATTTTTTGATAAATGTCTTTCCAGTTGGACTGCCCAGCTTTACGCAGAGATCCAATAGTTCCAGGACATCATTTGAGTTTAATTGAGTTTGCGTTTTCCACGTGGTATCACTTTGTGAACAATGATTTATCGTCTAGTGAAACTTTGATGTGTCCCGGCTTAATGTGAACGTTCGAAAAAGCTTGCACCAAATCGGCTGAATTTTTAACATTGTATGTACGGTTGTCAGTGACCAATTTTAGGATAGCAGCAATGTGACCTGCGATATGGTAACTTGGACAGAATCGGTAATCAACAATTGGTCTTAACGGACAACCATCTTTGTGTGTTTTGGGTGAACCGTACATTTGCGGAACTTTAGCTGTTCCTGGGTAAAGTCCTTCTGCTACGTCTTCTTCAAGGGTTCTCGCGTCTTGAAATTGTTGGACAATATCAGAAAATTTTTGTGGTGTATATCTCGGTTGGGTCGGCTTGGATTACAGTGTACGGTCCATTTGTTATCATGACACGCATTTTTTCTTCGTTTACTGATCGGTCCATGATAGCCACACAATTGTTTTTATCAGCTCTCCCAACTTTTATGTCAGGGCGATTTTTTATGGTCTTCAAATCAAACTGCTTCAATGATCCAAGGCTCCCTGTTTGAGAAGGATTGGTTGGGATTACAATCATGATCTATGCTTTGGGTAACACCAGTGCGTACATAATTACTCATGGTTTCATCTAGCTGCAATGATAATAATTTTGAACTAACTTTGTAAAACTAACAGGTTGTAATTACATTAATATAAGGTCAAAATGTTACCTTAGTTTTAAACCACATCGAGGGTTGATTTTCCAAAAGCGCTATATGAAATTTTGGCTGATTTTAAAATATGATATTCGACTTGGCTGACCAAGAATTTAAAAACACTTTATGAACCTTGGGGTACTATGCGACTTCTGTTGAGAAAGAAAGAGCAAAAAATACGCACATTTTGAAGTGCACATTTTGGTATGAGCCTTTTTGATTTCATCTTGATGTATTTATGTCAAAAGAACATGCAGGAACAAATTTTTGAGACCTAAATTAATTTATTTTGATAAAAAATTCAAACACCAAGTCTACGCTAGTTTTGAATATTCAGGAGGTTTTATATAATTTTGGAGTAAGCATGGTTTTGTGTCTCCTGTAAAATCGCTGTTTTGCGTATATCCCTTTTTAACTCTTGGCCAGCCAAGTTGAAAATCCCATTTTAAAATCAGCCAAAATTTCATACTGTCCTGTAGAAAGTCAGCCAGAAAATCATTTATTGCTTTTTGAAAATAAACCCTCGACATAGTACATCTGGTTAATTCAGAACTTCAGTTTATGACGTAACCATCTACTATTATTCTTCAATAATTTCATATGGATTTCTTTATTTCTTTAAACCAATGAACCATTAATGCACATGTATTACTTCAAATTACTAATGCATAATCTACCGAGCCCCAAGTTTTGGATTGTAACTAGTTTAGACATCAGTAACGTGAAAAGAAGCTATTATAATATGGAGGCTATAATTTTTCAGAAGTCAGAGTATAAAAATTCAAATCAAGGGCAACTACATGCATATTTACCCTAAAGTATATATTTAGGTAATCAAATCGTGTACATTACATAATAGGCCGTGTTTGTTTGCTTAATGTTTTTAATGTGTTAGGGCATATTAGCAGACAATGAAAGTGACTAAGCCTTTAAACCGATGAAAAATAAAACCGTATCCATTCATCTATGAATATTTTAATATTCGTTTAGCCTAAATCACACAGGATAGACACATATAAACTTAATTTAATGAAAACTATCATATTTCGATTGTATAGATGTGTACGGAGAGATTAATGTTCGTACTTATGAGCATTATGCATGTGTAAATGAAAGTTTCTTTACAAGAACGTAAGGAACTCGACTTTTAAGTTGATATGGGAAACACGGTAGGTTAAACTTTGACCTGGTGAATTACATATTGTTACAGGAAAAGCATACTCCAATTAGGCTGAAACATTCTATCTGGTCATGTCAACTTCAATCATTGTTTAAAGATCGGCTTCCCTGGTAAAATTTTAAAACGTTTTTCCTGGTAAAATTTTAAAACGTTTTTCCTGGTAAAATTTTAAAACGTTTTTCCTGGTAAAATTTTGCAAAAAGAATAAAGGTGTTTTCTGGTAATTTTTATAACGAAAAGAGGTACTTCCTGATAAAATTTTACATAAAGAATACTGTCTGATAAAATTTCAAACACTGACACACGGAAGCAAATAATTGACTGCTAAATTTAGTGTCGATCTCGAGACTCAGTTGCTACTTAGGAGTGAGCGTATGCAGTCTCCAATGCACCATAATACGTACCATTTAGCTTTTCATTTTGCTGCAAGCTTGCAATATTGGTTGGATTTAATCTTGTGCTGTTTAGAGTTGGGATCTGTGTGTACACATACATGTGTGTATCCTATAATGCCAGCAACGAATGAAACCCTGATCCTGCTGCCAGCGCACTTGCAAGAAAATGGAAAGCTAAATGGTACACTACTACTGCCAGCCACTGGTGGCATATATATATAGACATACACCGTTTCATCACCGTTTTTTCAGACGCAAAACCAGCAAAAAAGGGTGAAAAACCCGGCAAAAAAGGATGATAAAACATACCACATATTTTCTCCTGAACTCAAACTTACATTAATGGAAATTTTTTTAACCGTAGTTATGCTGATTGATTTTGTCACTGGGTGAATGAACACTTATTTTATGAAAATAATGATAGAAACACACATACATATGATATGGACACAAAAATGTTCAATGAATTTAATCGTAGTGTACATACCTTTTGGAAAAGAGAAAACTGTCATTTAATAGGCTTGTTTTTTATAAAGCGCGTGTGACTAATAAAACTAATGTTTACAGAGAATGGTTAAGCATTTATCCAAACAAAAAATTATACAGATAAGTATAACCTGGACCACTAAGAAACTTCTGTCTTGAATGATATCAATTAGAATGATGGGAATAGAAAGCAATAGTGTTTGAAATATTGTTTTAAGTATGTCGAACAGTTGATTACCTCTACAAATATTTGATATTCTTGCTTTATCCGCTGTTGTTATGTGAATGGACTGTGCTTTGATTTACAGAGAGCCCCTGGAGTAATACTATCTCGACTGTAAAAACAACATTCAAAATACTCAGCATAAATGGTTTTGTCACCGTAAAGCAGCCAAATCCGTTAAATCCTAATGTAGGCCCAGCATTCACTCGCTTCTCAAGCCTTGCAATCTACAAATAATAATTCCAAAACATTTCCGGTTATTGTTTCACATTGTATACTTTAGAGTAATTTTGAGTTAGAGCAAAGGGGCTTACGTGACCACTTGATGTAAGCTCCGTAGGACATTTGTCTACTATTTCTCTTGTTTTATGAGCACACTCATTCACCCTCGCCATGTAGAGTGAAAGTATGAAAATTCGAACTATGATGTGAACGAAAGACCATTTGCTATAGATTGAGTGGACAATGCTGTTGTCTAAGTAGTCTGGATTGAGTGTGTGTAATAACTAAACAATACATGAAGCAAAATACATCATACTAAAAATGCTCAGTCTTAAACGCTTTCCAATTATTCAGCAATGAGATATACCTGCATGCAGAAGAAATACATGTTTACTGTAAATGACACAAAAAAAACTGGTGAAAAGAACGCATTCATGTCAGTCAGTAAATCACACAATGATTCATGGTCCTTTGCCAATAAAGTCCAGCCATTGTGATCTGGAAGGAAAAAGTTCTATCCATAAAAACACACAAAATTTAAAATATTTACAACTACTCAGTCTCAATACCTAGCTGATGACTAGGTTTTCCCAATGATGGCATAGGCTGAAGTAGACTTGCAGATGAGACTTCGTTGAGCATGTGAAACTTGAAATAGAGAGCTCTTGCAAATAGTGACATCATAACATCCACATAATTTCCTCCGTAGAGTACTACTTTATTACTGAGAAACGCTGGAATTGCTAGGAGAGGATAATTGCCGATAGATTCGTTCCAGTTAGAATGGGCACGCCAATAATAAATCTGCAATATTGATACATTCCGATTCGGATCTACTCCATATTTCTTTGTATGACCTGGTAGAAACAAAACACAACTTGAAGAAATTTACGTAAAAATTTGAGAAAATATTCGAATAAAGTTACCGTTAATGTCATCAAATATAACGAAGTAGTCCATGTGCAATATTGCATTCTCCAGAATTGCCGATGTGAACACTATAACGCTCACAAGAATTATGGTGCATCTTAGTGTTTTGTCTTCCCGAGTGTAATTTAACATCGCATCACATCTCTTCCATGAATCGAATATTTTGAGAAACAACTGCCGATGGCATAGAAAATAGGAATACATGAAGAGCCCCCATCCAAAAAATATTGGACCTCCAATCGAATTCGCAATTTCTGTGGCATTACGCATTTGAACACCAATCAAATCTCTGATAGCTACTCCCATGCTAAACGAAATGAGCAATATGCAGAGGAGGCTGGTTAATGTGGCGTGGCTATAAAAGCTAAAGTTTCCACAGATCATATCATGCATTTTTTGAGAATTTGAGGGAGCAATAAATACTGTATTTCTAAACATGTTTGGAATTGATTGAGTCCACTTACCTATATCTCAAAAGCTTGTAAGACCTTTCAAATACTCCAGCAATGGGAACCACGCCCAGAAATCGCCCTAAAATAAGAAATCCTCTGAAGTCTGAAAACAGAGCACTGTGCATTCTGGCAAGATTTGAACAAATCGTCAATATGTAAGTGACGTTTAGCTTGTTATGCTTCCGGTTTTCTCCACTATTTTACTACTCGCCTAATATGCACTCAAAGGTATGTATAATTGAGGATATGCGACGAGAGTGAGTTGCACTTGAGTAAACAAGCACCCACATACCTGGCATCCTCAATATCTAACAAGGTCAAAACTTCCCGAAACCTTCTGTTTTTCGCAAACAACTGTTTGAACTTTTATCATTGCTCGTTTTTCATTTTGTTCATAGCGCGATTAACCAAATATTTTTTTGTTTATTTTATACAGACAATAATGTTTTGTTAACTTTCGGGTATGGAAGTTCTTACGGAGCACAGAACACGACGGGAGCGGTGCCCCCAGGATATTTCATTTATAGTAGCAAGGATGGGTATGTGATCAGGGACCCGTTTTTGGCTCATCACGATTTTTTTTTTGGAGCCGTCGTTTTGTTCTCACCAGGGACTTTTTTGGGTCAACAGGGATTCTGTCTTGGATGAGGAAAGGGTTTCACCAGAGATTTTTCAGCGTCACAAGTGATGGCAATCAATTTTCTCTCGAGTTTTTTGTAAGAATTTCCATGTCCGTATACTTTTATAATGATATAAAAGCCCCTACAATTTGAGAAAAAGTATAGCACAAGTTTTACATGAAAGCAGCTCATAACTTGTTTGCAGCAAAACATCGTTTCGTTTGCTGTTCATGAGTTATATAAGGATTAATCTACATTCATTCTTACATTACAATATTTCTATTGAAATAAAATTACAGGCTATCATCATTTTGTCTCCTAAAATTTTTTAAAGTGAGCGAAGAAAGACATTATCATTATCAAAAGTAGCAATTATCTTTACGTCAACAAGAAGGTTTTGTGCACGTTTACTTACAATAGAATTGAAAGGATATTTCAAAACTTGAAAAAAGATAGCCGCGTCATCCGCTATATCATTAGCTATAATCTGTGATGGGTTTGGCAAGGCTTCCTCTTTTCAAATCAAAGAGTTTGTTTTGTTATAGGGACAATGAAACCTAAAGAACCGCATCACACCCAAAAATGGTTGATAAGCTTACCTTCAATTATTTGAATAATAAAAAACAACTTTTAAAACTGACACAAGATACTAGAATACGAAATTTGCATTCACTCTTTTACCAGTAGTGGATGGAATGGCATTTTAGGATATTATTGGGAATTGTTTGGTATAAGTGCACAAGCACCGAATATACTTACGGCGGAGATAATTATTTTAGCAGTAGTAAAATACAAGGCAATAGATATTATAAACTAGGGTCTAAATTTACTCGCACAAGGTCTTTCTTTAAATCAAAATATGACATAGCACAGTAAATGAGCATAACATAATCAAGTTCACTTCTTCTCTTTATTTACTCTGTTAGATCAAGCCAGCTTCGATAATTTATTATTATATTAATTAAACCACAGCTTTTAAGCTGCAAGGATATCTATGACGAATGAAAGTATGTATTCATTCATATTTATGAAAAATATTTCCCTTGTTTACTTTTATGAGCTAACAAACTATGTTCAAATAAACTAACAAACTTTCACTACATAAGTGTATTGTACACCATGCATAGTTTACTTGACCCTAAGTTTCACATTGTAACTCGTAAATAGATAGCATCTTTTGTTTGTCATACATATGCACTAATTGAATGGTAACTAGGAAGAGTTTCTATAGCTTTTGAATATATTGACTACTTTGTCAATTAATTTCTGTTCATCATCTTTGCTAATTTCTTTAATTGGAATTAAATTCAAATAATAGTTAACCAGACTGTCTGCATTCAAACAATCTATATTGTAACGCCTAGCGTTACGCTATCTATCGGTTTACCCACCTACCCTCAACCTACCCTCATTCTACACACAGCACCAAGCGAACCCAACTCATATCAACCAACAACGTGTACGCTGCCATTATGCCAAGCCGGCGGAGCAGCTACCTACATCCCACCACAGAGCTAGAGAGAAGCAGTCTGGATTAGAACGAGCTGACAGCAACAAGACCAGCAGCAGTGACTGCAGCTTTCATTTTACATTTTCCTTTTTTTTTAGATTTTTACTTTGTAAAAATATTGTTTCTGATTTCCGAGTTTTCGTTTCTGATTAAATTTTATTCACTTTCGTTCTTTCAATTTAATCATTGTCTTAGCGTTTGCGTTTATTGAGTAGTTTGGTTCTGTCATTCGCTATC
>JAQIXX010004287.1:0-16731 GCA_034700605.1 Willowsia nigromaculata
AATTTGCCGCTGTCTGGGACTGCGTTAATTAGAGAGATGCGTTAATATGAGAGCTGCGACAATTTGAGCGAATACGGAATGTCTGAAAGGTTTTAGAAGTAAAAAATATTTTTTGGTCCAAGTGACATGCTAAATAGAACTCTATTAAGAATCGATTTATAATTATTTTGATTATGAAAAACTTTTGTCTCCAAAACTCTTTCGACAACTTTCATATCTTGCAATCTATCTTAATGTGAAAGTGCACTATTGCAATTAATTGAAGTATTATCGAGTAATCTGGCGAAACATTTTTCTACTCATTATTTGTCGACAAAACTTTACAATATCCACGTTATCTACATCACAAGTGCTGACATCACACAAAAAATATTACAAAAGGATAGAGCATGGAAAATCCATGTGTAGGTATTTTTGAATTGCTTATTTTAATGCTCACACATATTTCTTGTTATATTTTATGATACATGTAATGAATGTAATATTTTGAATGTTTTTAGAAGCGCAGATTTGTATTTTCTTTGTAGTTTAGATAAAGTTTAGCAGTTTATTTTTTCATCCAAAGTCGATACATTTAAAGATGTATTATTCACTTTAAGACATTTTAAAACTTTTGTTGATTACATTATATTTAATAATGTGTATTATTCATATACCAGGCCATCCGTAGTTTCTTCGTCTCCCTAAAACACAGTTGCAATGACAAGGTGCACACTCGGCACACTGATGAGTATGAGTGTTCCTCTTTAGTCGATTTTGAGATATAGAAGTGGAAAAAACCTCATTTTTCACCTGTTCAGAGCTTGTCTTCGGCATGATTGTGTCAATATCAGTTTCTTGAGAATGATAAGATGTAACTGATTCCAAAATCATGACAAGGATCCCAATTGTCACTGTGACGACCATAATCAGGTGGAAGTTCTTCGGTCCCATCATGTCCACCCTTAAAAATACCAAACAAAATTGTACAAATGCACTCAAGTTATGAAATACATAAAAATTATTTGTCATTGGTTTTAGCACTCTCACTTTTAAACAACCTTAAAAAATAATCAGTATGAAGTCAAAATATTAATATGTATTCTCTGACTGGCAGCTTGTATGGAACTGTACGATAATTTGCTGGTAATTGGCTTTTATATAATTATTAATTAGCCAAAATATTTCGTTGTGGATTTCATAGCACATTTAAGAATATGCTCCAGGTTTCACCCTTTTTAAAGAAGAAAACAAAACAGAACTGAAGTGACACAACCTAAGTATTCGCAAATAAACAATGATGGCCAATTATTCTGGATTTTTGGCTTTTGGTCGTACATTGCATTTAAAGTAAACATGCAACAAATTAAATTGAATTTTGATTTACAGAAAAGGTTTTCTGGAGTTTTATTTACAAATCTGAGTCCTAGCACCCAATGTCCAAAGAATAGCCAGATGGTAAAAAATTTTAAACAAACAAGCATTGTCCCATTAATACCATTTGGTACATGTTTCGTTTTTTAACGGTTTCTTTATTATTGCATCTCTCGAAATTATCTTTGAACGAATCCATGGCTGAGTTACCTTCTAATCTGTGCTAACCGGTTTGTTTTTGTTTACTGATTCTATATGAATCATCTAATTGAGATGGATTATGTGTAGCATGAGATGAAATGCCAACGAAACATGGTGTAGCAATAATCAAATAAAAATTATAGGGAATCGTACACGCATCTCGTGTTTTTACTTATGAAAATTGAACATTGTCTTCTCTAAAGAAATAATACAATTTGATGCTTGTTTAGGATGCTATTGTCCGAATAGCTAATTACTAACAGCAGGACTTAATTCAGATGCTCTTGTAAATTTATCGAGAATAGATTACATTTTGTGTGTGTACCGTATTATAAATTTCTATCAACTCAATCTATCATTATTTCAAATTTTGCTGGAATGAGAAAGTCATATCTATTATCAAACTGCGCTATCAAAATACAACCAAATTTGACTGCGAAATAAGCATTTTCATGCATTCATGGAAGTCGTAAAAAATTAGCTAAAAGCATGCTTAAGAAGATAACAATTAGAGACTAATATTTGTTGAAATTCATGCATGTATGAAGACAAAACACGTGCTTACGGCTGTCTATACCATCCAAAGTTTGAGTGAGAATAAAAGAAAGAAACTAAACAGTAGTAAGGGAAACCCTGATTGAATGGGTCAACAAGTATGGTATAAATAATTTGTACTCAATGAAAATTACAACCTTTATGTTGGATTGCATGCTGCATTTCAGAATGTACATTGCGGTTCTGATTGAATACTATTATGAAACTAAATTATTACTTAATCCTTATGCTATTCTTGATTGGTTGGCATATGTAGATAGATTTGGTTTTAGAAGAAAACAATGTTTTAGGGCAAAATCTGCATCTTATATAGAACTCTATTAGGAATCCAGTTATAATTATTTCGGTTTTGGCGAACATTTTTTTCAATCTCTATCGATAACTTTTATTCCTTGCATTTATTAGTAATGTGAGAGTTCACTACTGAACTTAAGTGCTGACGATACAAGGAAAATACGCATTACAAAAGAATAGAACATGGAAATAGCGTAGGTGGGTATTTTTGCAGTCAGCATTTTAATCGTCACACATATTTATTGTTATATGTTACAATAAATGAAAAAAATTAAATTTGATGCAAAGTATTATAGATTTCTTACATCTCGTGACTCCACACCCTAACAAGGGAATATTTTGAAACTTATTTAAATTGTAGGTTTGTATTTTCTTAGCATTTTAGATCAAGTTGAACATAATTTTTCCATTTAGAGTGTATACATTTGAAGATTTATTATTCACTTTTAAGACATTTTAAAAATTTCTTAATTTACATCAAATTTGTTAACAAATATTTTTCACGTAACAAGCCATTCTTAGCCTACTCGTCTCCCTAAAACACAGCTGCATTGACAAGGTCCACACTCGGCACACTGATGAGTATGAGTGTTCCTCTTTTGTCGATTTTGAAATATATAAGTTGAAAAAGCCTCATTTATCTTTCTTTCGGACCTTGTCTTTGCCACGATTGTGTCAATATCGTTGTCTTGAGAATGATAAGATGTAGTTAGTTCCAGAATCATGACCAGGATACCAATAGCAATTGTCACTGTGACAAGCATGATAAGTTGGAAATTTTTCGGTCCCATCATGTCCACTCTTAAAAACAAGCAAACAAAATTGCATAAATGCATTTAAGTTATGAAATAAATGAATTTTTTTATATTATTTCTTTTAACCAACTCACCTTTAAACAACCTTTAAAAATTTTGAATTTATATTCAAATTACTGGTAAGGTTGCTCTGACTGGAAGCTTGTATTCAACTGTTGCATAATTTGCTGGCTGTTGACCTTCATATGATACTTTATTGGTCATAATAATTCTTTGCTGATTTCATAGAACATTCAAGAACATTCTCCAGACCTCACTCCTTTTAAAGAAGAAAACATAATAGCAGCATTTAGGTGACAAAACCTGAGTTTTTAAATGAAACGATTAACTCAAATTATTTAGGATATTTGAGCTGTGATTGTATATACGATTTAAAGTAAACATGCAACAAATTAAAATGAATTAACGGTTTTTTGAAATGTTGCACCTTTTGAAATTGTTTTTAAATAATCCATGACCGAGTTACCTACTAATCTGTCAGAACCGGTTTGTTTTGTTTACTTGTTCACAACAATGAATCATCTTTATTGAGATGGATTATGTGCAGCAGATGAAATGCCAATAATAAACGATGCAGTAGTAATCAAATAACAGGGAATCGTACACGCAAGTCGTGTTTTAATTTATTAAAAATGAACATTGTCTTCTCTTAAGGAGGTAATGCGATTGGATGCATATTTTGAATATTATTTTTTGAATCGCTAATTACTAGCAGAAGAACTAAAAGTCCAAATGCTCATGAAATTTATCCAGGATAGATTACATTTATTCCAAATTTGCATATGTTAGTCCAAATTTAATGTTGAAAGGAAAAAAGATTTGCTCTATAACTGCATTAGCATGATTTGGGTTTCTCTAGTTACTTAAATACAACTTCATTTGAGAATCGTATCATCATATCATTCCGATAACATGTATCCAGAGAAGCTACAAAAGCATATATAGCGTTTCAACATAAAATGCAGGTGTATCACCATTATTGATTCTTCCGTAAGGTTTGTGTATGGTAACGTTTTTTGTGTAGCAACACTTGCTGAAATGTGCAGTATTATGTTAATGGTAAACACACACACAACACAACTCCATAACCACATATTCAGTTAATGCGAAACTCCTGACACAAACGATTAAAAATATTTTCAAAATACATAGTCAGGCCAAATTTCCTTAAAAACTTAAACTATTTTACTATCCTTTGAAATTTAATAATTTGAGTCACTTGTCATAATTTAGCCATACTTAACATTATAATTTGCATTCCAATGGTATAATATCTGTTATATTATGTTTATATTTACAAAAGGAAATAACGAAACAGAAAGTAACTGGAACAGTAATTTATACAGTTATTTAAATCCCGGATTAACGCATACTCTCAAGTAGAAAGAATGTGGCATGCAATGATTTCATTTTTGATGAAAAGAATTTTACATACAAAAATGCATGCAGGACTGCCAAAAAATTCAATTTTAATCTTGAACTACAAGTAATTTAAGAGCTAATGTAAATAATCCTGAACTGGCTACTAATGTTTCTTTTAACTAAATTTGGAATCATTTGACATTTCTTTCAGTGAAAGAAGGATACCAATTGTTGCACAAGTCTAAATAAGGCAACATAAAACTGAAAAACCGAAATAACAAAAAAAAAACATTTTCCAATAATGGTTTGCTTCGGATTATCTTAATTTGACCTGATACTTCAGACTAAAAAACGCAGCCTGTCAGTCACTAATTGCTAGGACTTAATATGCGATAAAACTACCTGACAAGTCAAAATGTAAACATTTGCAGCAAAAATGTGAGTTGAATCCTCTCATTACCACATATTATCAATTTTGACGGGCATTTCATTTGTTAAATGAAGTTTATGTATGTATAAAAATGAGTCACCGGACACACTATCAATTGAAGATAACGCGTGAAAATACTGAGAACGATAAAGATTACATGACTGGCTCGGGTGACAGTTTTCGGGCATTGGGGATTGGGCATTTGGGATTGCATAGCAGGTTATTTAGGAGTCAAGTGTCAAGTCGTACCCAACTAAACAAGGTGAAATGACATTTTATCAGTGATAAAATATTTTGCTTTAATATGTTCCCAAATATTGGAAGTATTGTATTTTTGCCTCAACAAAATTACGAATGATGTTTTACTCAATCTATAAAAGGTTGTTGCAGCGATTTACCGGTAATCACTGTTGTGTCAAACCATTACTGTTAACACACATTCGATTTTTGAGGTTCCAAAAATGGAAAAGAAATACAAAAAGTTTATTTGTGTAAACCTCCCACAGCTCATTTCTCTAGTTAATTGTAGTAAGTCGTTGTTGAATCGTTTGCGGTCGGACGAACTGATTGGAATAGCAGACGTGCAGCAAATCGTAAGTAAAAGTTAATTATTGTTTTCAATCCATGAATAACCTAATGTTAACAGATACAGTGGTACCCTTTTTGGTCATTTGTAAACAATGGAATTTAGAGAAGTTTAATAGCAATTTATACAAACAAACGTTATAAGGTGGTGTGCAGTAGTCGTGCAAATTGGTGTATTGTACTCTAGTGTGCTTGGCTCCAGAAAATAAATTGAATTGCATAGTTATTTTTAATGCTACAATATTTTCTTATTGTACCTGGTCAAAGGAAGTAGAAGTTGATGTCATTTTCAGGTTCGAGTCATTCACCAATATTGCATTCTGAAACAAACATTTCATTTTACATATTTCAATAGCCTAGCGTGCAGGCAAAAACATGTTTAGATACAACCAATTACCGTAAATTTCCAATTAAACGTCATCTTCCAATTCCTAGCCCATTCCAAATAGACGCCCCGGCGTCTACCGGCTAAAAAGTTGACGCGTGCCCTTAGACGCCCCTCCCAATTAATAGCCCCCTCCCAAATGGAGGCCCCGTCAAAGAATGAACTCTATAGACTGTCTCAGACACAACAGTGCATATCTGGCTATGTATATGGAAGTAACGACAAAAGTCCCTCTCGTATCTAATTTCTAATAATTTTGAATTCACTTCTGCACACAAATCCATGGTAACTTTGTATTTTTCATGGCTTTTTATCAAATTACTAAAGGCATAGCAAAAGTCGAAAGTTAATGAATGTGTTTAGACGCCCCCTCCAAATACTAGCCCCTCCCAAATAGACACAGGGGCGTCTCGGGACTAAAAAATCCCTAAATGCTCTAAGACGCCCCGTCGTCTAATTGGAAATTTACGGTAATTTAATAAAACCTGATGTCAATCAAACGTTGAACAGATGCCTAATGAAACAGAGATGATAAGCAAATTTTGAGACATACAAAGGATAACATTAATAATCACCTTTCATGATTTGTTCATTCCAAAGAGGATACAATAATAGAGAGAGGAAAAGAGCATGCTTTTCTATTAAGGATTTGAGGAATGACAAAATAGCTGAATATCATTGTTTGAGTGTACCACCGTATCTATCAGTTACTCTGCTGCATTTTCAACATTGCAATATATGAGAGGTCATTTTCAACTTCTCATTTTTTGAGAAATACAATTTATTTTTGGAGCAAATTCTGGAGAAAAATTACTAAAGATACAGAGGTACGCTCTAAACAAACCTTCACTCATCATTCTAGTATGCTCCTCTAACCTATTTGATTCTCTTTGGTTCATTCATTAGAATAGAATCACTTTGTTGAGGCAGAGGCTTGAACGATTCATTATTGATCTGAATCAGAGATATAAAACAAATTTTAAATTATCTGTGAGATGACATCGTTAACATAACATAAAGATGATGTATAATCTTTAATAGCGATGACTACTCATGAATTGTCATTGATTGTGTTCAACAAAAGCAACTGATATTCCAAAAAACTTATCACTTTCATTCAGTAAGAACATGCCAAACAGAACTAAATTTAATGACAACTGTGTATAAAACAGAATAATCTGTTAATTGCATCACTTTGGGCAAATAGAAAGACAGGGTTGACTATGTGACATTAGCTTTTCAAAGCGTTTATCTGTAAACAATATAACTTCTTATTCAGTTTCCTAAATCTGAAAGACTGCACCGTGAAAAGTTTGAGCAAAACCCACAAATATTCGCAATTGTTCTTAGATTGCGTTATCAGGCATAACGTTTTACTAGAAAGCTTTGGAAAAAGGAAATCTTTTCCCAATCAGACTTCACAATGCTTCATTAAAAATACTATTAGTTATAGTATTTGTTTGTGATCAAAACGTATTGAAGTCTAATTCTAGTAAGATAGCCGATTGATTAATTCATATAGTCAAATGAATCTTTTCAGTTTTGCTTAAAATGTTAGTAGTAGTACATACGAAATGCTGCGCATTAATTTTGTCAAAATATAAGGTTAACAATTACATGTAAATATATTACATTTAATTATTTACATTACATTTCAGTAAATTTAAACCTATAGTTTTAGCGTTACTCTGGTTTTGTTGGTTTTCAGAAAGTTAAAGCTGGAAATAAAATATAGTTTATGCCATGCATTGGAGTAATTACATTATTATAAAGGCTACTTTCTAACCCTTCCTACTCTATTGATTTCCAGCTACTTAAAATCTTGGTTTGCAAAGAAACTTACAAAGTCGAATGACTAGTAACTTTAATTAGAAGATGCACTCACGCAGAATATTATGAATTTAAAATTCAAAATAACTATTCTCGCTTTCTAAAATTGCTCTGCACAATAAGCATAAAATTATGTATACATACAAGGACAGATTCAGACATTCAAAGTTTTTAAAAGCTAACTTTGCTTTTGAAAAATGATAATCAGAGTTATTCAGTATCCAATTTAAGAAAAAATGTTTATTGTTTACTTTTCACGCTCAAAATGTAAGAAATCCAGATACAATTTCATTTAAAAGAGTGAGAACAAACATAGATCCTAAAGTGTTGCATGATTTTTTGGGTACAATCATGATGCGTGTCATATTTAAAATATTTTTAAGGTTCCAGGATTCATAATATACCTACAATGATGACTTAAAAATAACACTACTGATTAAAGAGTGGCTATTTACAAGAGTACGTAAATCTCATTTTTAAAGCATTTTCAAAAAGTGCATGATCAGGTTTATGCTTATAATATCTAACTCCATTTTACACAATAATGATAATAATAATAATAATAATAATACATTTCTCCACCTATAAAGTCGTTAAAAATATATTCATTATTTAGTTATTTACGCAGTATACATGTCTATAAACATATAAATCTATTTGACACATATATGAATAGATACACCATGGCACGGAGTTATTGACTTTGATTCAGTGTATTAACTTATAGGGTCGCAAAACGTTTGTAATTTACTTGCTTATTGACCATATTCTTCATGTTTCTATTTTAAAGACGTGCCAGAGTACCGAACTGGATAAATCCAGTGAATTGATTGAACTGGTTCAAAAGAAATTTCCAGATGCTTATAAAAGATTCATCAACGCCCTTGAGGAAGAAAATCAAACTGGGGCTGCCAGTTTACTTAAGGAATTTTACAAAAAGTATCCTACCTTTAGGCCCGGAAGGAGATTCCAAAATTTATCTCAACACCTGCACAACTTTCTTTTTGGCTTGGAAGGCAACAAAAAAAGCATCCTACTCCTTTCGCATGATCTTGTGCTTTCAAAGGAAAGAATAGAAGATTGCTCTGACAACCGCAACTTTGACTTAACATTTTCTGAATGGCTCCCAAATGATGTACCAGGACTCGGAGAATCATTCCCAGGCAACCCGTCCCGTAATGTCGCAGGTTACTATTGTTTTCACCGCGGAAGCACACTAGCAATATGTTTGAAGGAACAACAATGCCCTATTGTAGTCCCCCAACGCTGGACGGTAGTAGAAGAGGTAATTCGATGGAGCGACTTGACAGAAGCTGAACAAAGTCAACTGATGGAGCGAAAAATTTTATTTCAAAGGAAGGCAATAACATTGGGCTATGCAACAAGTATTGTATCAAGTCTAGGTAATCAGAAAAGCTCACAAAATATTTTAAATATGCTAGACACTGGGTTTTTGGTTAAGCTTTTAACAGATCAGGTACCAGATATATCAGATAAAAACATTGCAAAACCACCTGAAAATTACATTACGCGCAGTTTAGTAGCTCGTCATCGCATTTCACGCAGGGTTCTAAATGTTACGAAATATGACAAAAATAGTGACATATTTGTCTTCCAGTGTGAGGGATTACAACTTTTTGATTTATTATCGTATGTTGAAAAACACGGTGACGGACGCTGTAGGACCTCAGGTAAACAAATTGAGCGTAGAACCCTTTCTGCAAACGCCATTCTGTTACAAAAACCTAGTCATTTTGACAAAATTTGTAAACGAGCCTTTGATTTGTCTACGGAGCGATATAGACCTGTTCACCTTTTGGAATGCATCTGTGAACCAGATGGTAAGATACTTGAGTTAAAGTGGATAAAGTCTGTTGGATCCATTTTGACTCTGCAAAAGTACTTACATCAAGACCAAACCAATGTATGCGAAACATCATTCCATACAAATGAATATAACAAAACACGGCCCATCATTATTTCAGATTCTCCTGGCATGGGAAAGTCATATCTATTATCAAACTGTGCTATCAAAATGCAAGCAAATTCAAATAAAAACGAAGAATTTTCATGCATTCACATTATAGCAATGAAAGATATCGCAAAAAAGTTATTTGAAAGCATACGAAAAAATTCGAAATTTTTATTTGATTACCCAACTGAAGATAACGTTTTGAATGTTTTGGCTGATAGTTGTTCCGATTCAGCATTGGGTAAAGCTATGATAAGGACTCTGCTTCATGCCAGTAAGGAAATGTTTTCACGAAATAGTATCATTTCAGAAGACAATATAAAATTTGAAATAATGTTGGACGGAATTGATGAACTCCAGTCTGATATGTATAATTTAGCAAATTATGCTGTTACAATTTTATCAAGAGCACAGTTTCCATTTTACTTTCGACTATGGGTTACTACTAGGCCACACTTACTGCCAGAAATTGAAGAGACTTTAGGTGTTCTAGGGCATAGCATTGTTCCTTTCGATGAAACTCAACAAGCAAATTTGCTTACAAGTGTTTGGACTAAGGGAACAACTTTATCTAGGGATAAAATGAAGGCATTTGCAACAAACTGTTTACAAAGACTTAACAATAGATTACCTGCCTCAGATGAATATGGGCCAGTAGTTGGTAATCCACTGCTTTGCACTCTCTTGGCTGACATACATTTAAAAGAGGCACAACAAAAATGTACCGATGCAGAGTTTGACCAACCTATCCCCGACTTGACTATTACTATGATATATGAAGAATACACAAATAAACGACTAGAGTTTTCAGACGTGAAAAAGGAAATAGCTTATCTAAATCATATAGAAAAGGCTTTTCAAATCCTTTTTCCGGAAAATTCATGGGTAGGGGTTTTGACAGGGCCTGACAAACTACTAAACGATGATGAGCTGCTATCTTACGGAATAATAGTTACAGGTGGCTCTTGTGAACCAGTTCGATTCATACACAATACATTTACCGAATATTTTGCAGCGGTAGGCATTCTAAAAATATTTGATGCTATCCGTCACCTAAATATAAGTTCTCTGCAATGCAACAATCATTTAGAACGTTTTGAAATGTACTTGCAATTAATTAGAAACGTCTTTGCTGTAGAACCAGCAAGCGAAACAATATCTAAACTAGGAACCTTTCCATATTTGATAAACACACATAAATTTACTCACCCAAATGTTCAATATTTTCTTAACCATCTGGTTCATTTGGATAAATTCAATGCTTCAAAAGTCAAAGAAGGTGTGCTAAGATTTTACCAACATGAAAAACAGTACTTGATTGATTGGGCATGGAATTGCCTGTTTGCATCCACATTATCTCGGAGTTTCAATGTAGCAATGCCAACTTTAGAATTACTCGAAGATCTTTTGTCTTCGTTAGACATAAAATCTAGCAGTTATTTTGAATCACTTGTGCCTTTCTCAACATATTTTTATCTGTGTGCTAAATTCTCAGACTACGATACTATTGAAAGTGTTTGTAAAATGTATATGAAGCTTTCTGAGATTTCAAAGTTACCACATATTACAAAACACCACCTTCCTGTAAGGTATTATACTCATACATTTAGGGGAAACTGCCCCGATATTATTACCCCACTTCATGTTGCAATGGAGGCTGGCAATTTTAAAGCTGTTCATTATCTCTTGACCAATGCAGAATATGGGATGATACTGAATGAGGGATGTTTGAATTATGCATACTTGCTTCATGTATGTCTGGAAAATAGTCGTGGCGATACTAAACGAGTGATTAATGAAAAAAAAGACATGATAAAATGGTTGGTTAAGAAAACCCCAGGAATGCTTAAAAATTACGTGCCAAATTGGAATATTTTATTAGAAAAAATTCATATCGAGCTGCTTATTGCATTTTTAAAATTAAAAACGGAAATAGCTGGAGAGGATGAGTTGTTTCCAGATGGGATATACAAAAACAAGTATGGAGAAAACTTTCTACATTTACTTGCAAGTGGTCACTATGACGACAATTTGACTCCCAAAAAATATCACGACGTTTTAGATTGCTTGCACGGGTTCATGCCAAAACGATTACAAGAGCACCTCATAGATGTAAATGGTTTTGATTGGAGAGCTATAGATGTGGCCGCTAGTACATTAGATTTACTTAAACAGACATTTTCTCTATGTGACAGCCTGGAAATAGACTTTAAGTTATGTGACTATCGAGGTCGAACTATTTTATCAAAAGCTGTTGCTGGGCAACGTGATGCAAACTACTTACAAAAGTTAATTAATAGAGGTGCTACATGCATGCCTAATTCTTTAAACGCAACCATTTTACATTCATGCGCAACCTATCTGAATTTTTCCGCTGCTAAATTATTTGTGAATGAATTGAAGCAAGACGTTAATGCTCAGGATATGGACGGAAATACACCCCTTCATAGATGCTTTGGAAAACGAAATTTTGACCACAACGACGAGCTTACGTTTGACGAGATTCACAAATTAAATACAGATCCGGTTTTACCTATATCGAGGCATTTTGCACACAAACAAAACAGTACTGAAAATTTGGAGACAAAACCATTCAACGGTCCACGGATTAGAAAGGGTACTCATTCTCAAAAAAATATGGAACAGGAACCGAGTAATCAGCACAAAATTATTAAGTTATTGATTGAGAATGGAGCCCAAATCGATATTCCAAATTCTATGGGAATCACCCCGTTCCATCTTGCACTTGACATTTGTTTAGGTGGGCTTGCTGAAAATGATAAGAGCTGTCTACAAAATGCTGGAGATAAGCTATTTTCGAATCCAATGTACATGACTTTAGCCCTGAAGGGTTTGCTATGTAACTCAAAATTAGGTTATCTTTGGCATCCTTCACTTATCTTAAGTTTTGCCGATGAGCTTAGAAAGCATGGAGGAGATGTCTATCACACAGATAATCGTGAAAATGCATCAATTTTACATATGGCAGCAAAAGCTCACTCACTCTTTGGAATTGAATATTTAATTAAACATGCTAAAATTCGTCCTAACGTACTAAACAATTTAAATCAAACTCCATTACAGTGTATGGGGTGCTCAAGTAATTGTAAGATTTATAACTGCTCAGAAATCAAGCAATATCTAGACAAAGCGTTATTAGAAATGAGATCAGAGTTCTCAGAAGTCGTTATAAGAAGACCGTTTGCAATGCTATTATTGTTAATATTATTCACCATTTTCCTTCAACATCGATTTAGACGGTTCACAACTGACTAGCTTATGAAAAGTATATCCTTGTAAAATGTAGATTTATTTAGGCATATAACTAAGAAGTTTTATATATTCTTTAGTTTGTCTTAAAGCATAAAAAATATAATTAAGAGACTAATTTTATTTATATTTAATTGTTGTTTTAAAGTAGTTAAGTTTTATAAGTTAATTGTTTATAATATTGCTTGGTATATAGACCTTACAATGATAAATATAAATTGTGTTTTAGAATCCGTTTATGCATAAAAGTAATAAAACACATTAAAGTAACAGGTGTGATTCATTATTGCTAATAATATTTCACACAATAAAAATATGATTAAATCAACAAACGTACGTGAATGGAGTGCATAGAAACTTCCAATCCTTTCCACTAATATAAAGCATCTTGAACTTAAGGTCGAATGTTATAATTACCTTAAATGTACATACACTGTGCGAAGGAAAACACTCAACAATAAATAACTTCTACTGATAACTTCATGTCTAAATTCAAAAAATATTTATACTCATCTTGATAAGCATTAAAAAGATTTTTTGAATAATGTATATGTTATATATTGATACCCGTTGGAACATTTTTTGGGTTTAAAATATGAGTTAAGTACGAACAATTAAAATTTTATTGTATAAAATCTCAAATAAATTTATTTTCCAATTTAGAAGATTTTTTACCTGATTCAACTTTATATCTAACTTCATTCATCCCATTTTGTCTAAGAATCCAATAATAAGTAAACCACTGAAACCTATATTAAGTGTACATTTTTATGCACTGTAACCTGTATGTTTCTAGATTCTTTATATACCTACAATTCCTTGCAATTCCCGTATTCAGTGGCATCATAGGTATTACCCGAAACATTGGGAAAAATTAAGCATACTTTGTAAATCTCGTGTTATGTGATATCATTAGTTTGACTAGTGACCCGTCACATGGAAGTTTATGAACCGGTTTTGATTGGTGTATTTTTAAAACTTGGGTATTCTTCCGATGTGGCAACCTGCGACAAAAAATTAATGTCTTAGTCGGTTAATAGACGAAATTGGATATGAAGTGTTTTCAAACTTTTTAAGGTGGATAACAGAATATATCCAATGAATATTAGTAAAATTACTTCTTGCAGCAATTTTAGCAGCAGTAAAAAGCATTTGCGATTTGGCAGCGGAGAAGCCAGGTGAGGTAAAACGAGATGGTTCGGATCCCAAATGAATCGAAAGTATCCAAGCTTTCAGTTTGTGTGTGTAGTTAGTCTAAGCATTAGTTGGGTCTGTGAAAGTAAAGTTATTTGTTTTTATCCTCAAAGATCCTTGAGGTATACAATTACTTTGTACAAATATTTTGAAAATTATTACAAATATAATCAATCTTATACGCATTTTTATAATTTTACTATGATTATTAAAGCAGAATATTACAACGTTCTAATGAGAAAGTAATAGAATATGATGCATAATTTGAATTGTATTTTTGAAATTGCTAATTACTACTATAAGGAATGAACAAAGATGCTCATGAAATTTCACCGGAATAGATTTGTCGTGTGTATTGTACTTGAAACTTTCATACATGAATAATGTAAAATGACTCAAAATAATATGATGAAAGAAAAAATTCCTTCTTTTGATACACATGAATAGATTCGTATATAGTATTAATGTCATATCGCCTGCCGGTCGAGTTTTTCATAACAATAAAAAAGTAGTGTTTGTTTAAATGCATGCATAAAGATAAAGAAATTTGCTCAAAGTTTCAAAGTTTGAATGAGAAAAAAATAAATAAACAGTAGTAAGGCAAAACCTGATTGAATGGGTCAACCAGTACGATATTGTAAATTAATCCCAGTCAATGTAAATTACAACCTTTCTATGCCATTACATGCTGCATTTCAGAGTGTACAGTGCGGTTCTGATTGAATTCTATTGTGCCTCTGAAATAATATGTTTACGTACTTCTCATATTATTTTTGATTCGTTGGCATACGTATTTTTGGTTTTAGAAGTAAAACAATGTTTTAGGGTCAGGCTGACATCTTATTAGAACTCGATTACAAACCCACTTATAATTATCTTTGGTTATGGAAAAACATTTTCCCCAATCTCTTTCGATAACTTTCATTTGATGCATTTATTGTGAGAGTGTACTACTGAAAATAATTGAAGTATTATCCAGTAATCAGGCGGAATTTATTTCTATTCATCATTTGTAAAAAAATATAAAAATATCCAAGTTATCCACATCATGAGTGACGACAATGGAAAGAGAGTATTACAAAACTATAGGACATTTTCACATAGCTCGTTTTAATGGTCACGCATATTTCCTATTATGTATATGTTACAGTAAATGAATAAAGTTATATTCGATGCAAAGTATTAAGATCGATTACTTTCTCGTGAATCCATATCATAACAAGCGAATACTAAAAGTATTTTGAAACTGAGTATAAATCTAGATTCGTATTTTCTTAGCTTATTACATCAAATTCAACAGTTTACTTTTCATCCAAAGTCTTTATCTTTAAAGACTTATTATATAGAGTTTAAGACATTTAAAATTTTATTAATTACATTAAAATTAGTAACATTTGAAAGATAATCTGTTTCAACATGTGACCTTCCTTCTAATGTTAAGATTATACCAGTTTGTAATTAACCGTATTGCATAGATTAATAATATCCTAATGTATTTCTTGCCCATCTGGAATGGCTGTAAATCTTAAGAGTGAAAGCAAAGCAATAAATTAAACATTAATAAGCAATCAAAATCGATTTAAAACCATTAAATAATTTTTTCCAAATTGCATTTCGATCTTGTAATTATGAAATTAGATTTAGGTGAATCATGAATAAATGTCATCACCAAGTCACCAAGTAGTCCTTCAGCGCTAATGTTGCTCTCAAATCGTAACCTCATTTTTACAGAGTTTCTTGGCTTGGCTTGATGTCATAATTTAGTGAATACAAGATTTCAAATATTCTTAAACCTACCTACCATTTTTATATTCTGGCATCATAAATTCAGAAAAGCTACAAAAGCATAGCATTCCTACACAAAATGCAGATCATACGCGTTTGTGTATGGCAACGTTTTTTGTGTAGCAAAACTTGTTGAAATGTGTAGTATGCTTTATGAGAAGGACAAAACAGATGATATGATGTACTGCATAACCACATGTTCACTTGATATACACAACTCAACACGAGTAAATATTGTCAAAATTGAGTCAGACCATTCTTACATCTCCTTTAAACTATTTGTCCCTTAAGTTTAAAAAAATCCTTTAAGTTTTTTAAATCCTTAAAATTTTAAAATATCAAGCGATTTACCATAACGTGGGCATACTCAACATAGGGATTTCATTCAAAAGTTATAATCTTGGCGTGATGTTATCTTAATTTTTTTAAAGGGAACAACAAAGCACAAAATAACTGATCTAATTAATTTTACAGTTATGGAGTTCCCGGCTCAACGCATACTTTCTAGTGGAGAGAATGTGGTGTGCAATGATTTGGTAAGTCTTTGACATTCAAAAGTGCATGAGGGATGAGTGTAAAAGCACTTAGTTTTCAGCTTAACGTAAATGTGGTATGAAGTGTTTATCCAAATGATCCTTTATATTTATTTGCTTTATAGATTTTATCAATTATAATTGATAACCTGGATGTCCCAGGACTC
>JAQIXX010004288.1:0-16724 GCA_034700605.1 Willowsia nigromaculata
CAAGTGTCTTCTTGATCATTACCTACATGTACTCATCATTCACCTAAATTATTGCCATTGATGCATAGTTGAAGCAAAGTTCAAGAAAATATCAATTTATGAGTGAACAAAGAAATCTTCATACCGCATGCACACCATTTTTATTGTTTCGCTATAAAAATTTCTGCAATCAACAAGAGCAACCACGCCACACGCATATGAAACAAAACAAAATCGTCAAGCAAGCATGCATGATAATGGCAATCAAGCACGTTGTTTGTCCTTGTAATTTGGAAATGTGGTGAAGCAAGCACGCATTTTTGCTCTACTCAATCTCAAGAAACAAAAAAGTTTTTTCTTCTTTACTGTAAATCTTTTTTTGCTCTGCTTTTCTTTTCCACTCATCTAAAATGACTGGTGCACGGTGCACAACTCTTTTTGTTCAACTGCACGAATGACAATTGTCCTGCTCTGTTGAGGAACAACAGTAAACAAGGAAGAGTTGCATTGCAATTTCTAAGCATTTATTGCAAAAGCCCTCAGGATAAAACGCAAAATTTACAGAAATAAGCGAAATAATCAATCTTGGCATCTACACTGAATCAGTTTTCCAATGCATTTATAATATTGCACAGCTTTGGTCACTCAATGGGTTTGCACAATAGATTCTACTCAAGGCAATATCCTTCAAACTTTTCTAATCACTACTCTTTCATACAACACATACCATTAGTTTGATTTTATGAATCCAGGCGGTAGTCGTACTTCAATGTACAAGCTTTGCCTTACAATGCCGCTTGCTCATTTGCCCATTTCAATTCTAGTTAAGGTTTTATCTATATCGGAGACACAAAGAGTTTCTAAAATGTTTTCATAATTTCATAAAAAAGTTATGATTACTTTAATTTTAAAATAAAATGTACAACAGTATTTCATATTTGTTTTCCATCATTCGGACTTAATGATGTGTCCAAATATTTGATTCAAAAAAATTCCTTTTGCCGATTAACAAAGTAGTACATTGAATGTGGACTACAAACTACGATCAATGTAATGTCACGTCAATATGCTACACAAACATAATTTTAAAGGGTTTGTTTTAACGTGCTAATCCATAAATGTCTTATAAGCAAGCAGAACCATTTGAGAAAAGGTATCAGCATAAACATTCGCTCATTATAAATAAAACGAGCATTATTACCATTAACATTCCATTCCCTCCATGTCATCTTCAATATCACTTGAAACTGAAACTATATCTATAACATGAGCCCTTTAACAGCTTAAAGACAACAATCATTTTAAATCAACGTTGAATTATACTCAGACCGGATGCGTTGATGAGTTTAAACGCGATGAAATTTGAGATTTCACTGTTATTTGCAATAACCAAGACACATTTTCTGAAGAAATGAAGTTTAAAAAGCATCATCATAACTTATACTCTACATGGAATTATTATCCCTTTTCGCACGCGGCAATGTACTCTGCTCCCCACATCATTCATAAGAGACTTAAAAAGTGAACGCAATCCTAATCACCGCATATAGTGTCTAGGCTAAAGCGAAATCTCGTACGTCGACTTTTAACCAAAAACCCAAACCAAAACAGCTTCAAAATCTCGGCAAAATATGCATCGAAGATTCTATTGATAGCACGCACAGTTGCTGTTCTTAAAAATCAGTGAATGTGTTTTTGCGGCTTGTATTGCAACTTGAAAGGGGACATGTATTATTATGTGAGGATCCTTTAATAAAGGCTTACTGTTTGCGGTATTAACTGCGATGCTGTTTGTGATTATCCTACTGTTGCAAATAAATACCATCTGTATAATGAAAAGAGAGAATGAATCATTCACTTTTGCCTTTACTCGCACACGTTGAATTCATGTACGAGTTTATATTTTACAGTTCACACAAAGAAAAAAATGTTGAAGATTTTTGAAAAGTAAAGATTTTTCTATGCGAATGATTATAAGACTTGACTCATCCAATGATTGCGTGGTATTTAAGTTATAGTGCAAGTGCAAGTAAACTATGATGTGATAGCAGAGAGAAGTATCATATAAGCAACGCCGCCAGTTCATCACGTTATATAGCATTTTGTATAAGGATAAAAGTGCAAACGTCCTTTTCACGGACTGATTCACAATTATGACTCGCTGTTTTTTTTACTCTTTCGTTAACTGAATACAAACTAATGCCTACTTACTACTTGCAAGTCTAGAAGTAAAAAAAATTATCCGCCCTACACTTTTGCACTCGTGTTCTTCACCACCGTAATAATAGATTTCATCTCGATTAAATACACAACATCGGCACACATCAAGTTTGTATATCAAAAGTATGCAGCTACTGCATTGTGCAGTTCGAATCTTTCTTATGCAGTTTTTACCTTGTCGACCTTTGAGATTATAAAAAAAAACTACAGTATTGCGTGTTCATTGTAGTGTATACCAAAATAGATAGAATATTCAAATGGGAAGGAAATAAAGATTGTAAGCGTTTTAGAATATCGGTATAAATATATTGAGATTAAGTAGGTACATACGGAAAATGTTATGCGATGTATGTTTTGGCTGTTAATCCTGACTAGTAACTTAACACATCGATAGTTAATATGCTTGTGGTGTGCCGTGCATGGCTCGTAAAAGACGGTACTTAAATTCTAAATCCTGTATTGGCAGTTGAATCGACCTGATCAAAAATTGAGTATCAATTAGCATTTATAAGTCAAATGCACTCGTATGAGCGTGTAGTCCATTGACTAGTATTGAAACTGAAAGGCATGGGAAGGAAGTTGTTTGATCGCCTTTAGTTTATGTACAATAATGATTTACTTTTCTGCGACTTGCTTGAGCTTGCTTTCAATATCTTCATCCCCGTATATGTCGTATCATTGTAGATGTGTACTTGGTTTCATATTCAATTTAAAAATTGCATTTAAATTTTCTTACAATTAGTTTTTCTGATACATATAAACTATTAAATTGATATCAATTGACATGTATATTTGTCTCAAAATTAAGCACACCTTATTAATGAAGGTTCCTGCTCACTAATAATCAATAAAACTGCAATAATCTTTTTTGAAAAACACCTAAATTGACAGCTAGTCCCGTTTCCTCAAACCTTGAAAACTAACTTATGAATATATTTTATTATCGTTCTCCTCGTCCATACTGCTATTCTATTTATTATGATGATACGGATGACCGTCAAACTCAGCAAGGTGTAACGAAATGTATACATTATTATGCATTGATTACCTATTTTGGCTTACTTTCTATGCGTAAAGTGCAGACCTAATTGTAGCTGACCTCAAGAAATGTGTTTGTATCGACCCGAAAGGAAATTTTTTGAGCAGAGCTTCTAAAATGATCTTGACAAGCAAAAAAGGTGCTGCTTGAGAAAGGGTCCGGGACCAATTATGTGTCTCACACCCTTCACGCACGTTTGAATGTCAATTTCATCAAGACCTTCACACAAAAATTAGGTTAGGTAACGGACAAGGTTCTATTTCCAGCAGCGAGACTATGAAATAAAATGTGAGATAAAAATAATTCAAGACGGATGTATTTCTGGTGAAGAATCCCCCTTGATGACAATTCAATGTCAGTAAGTTTTAAAGCAAGGTGACAAATACACCAATGAAATCAATAATGATGAGAACTTTGTTTGGCAATTGAAGCCTTAATTTATAGCAAATACTCATGGCTTCATAAAGTTTCAAAATAATCTAGGATGAAGCAATTTTCAACAAATTTTAACCCAGCTTTATTCATAATACGATAGAAATACTGCGATTCATGGCAAAAGCGGACATAACTCAAATGAGAGTTTTTTTTGTTCATTTTTGGTCTGACAAATGACGACAAAAACTATGTGGTTGATCAAACCACTTCCACGCACAATTTTAATTACAACAGTATTGAACTGAACGAGATCCGCACATATGTCCACTTAAAGACCCAAGGGTTACAATCCTTGGAAGTCGTGTGTTTTGCTTTCATACTCACAAAAATGTTTCATGTAGAAGGCTCATTATTGTGCAAACGCCGAGTGGGAGGTCGCTTTGTAATAATTTTCAAGTAAGTTTAGTTCAAAACACACTGCACCCACTGCAGCAGTAGCCATAATTGTTATAATTAAAGTTACTTTTTTATTAGCAAAGTAACCAAAAGCGAGCAATAAGACCACATAAGGCCGCCACCACCAGTGGATAAAGTACATACATAAACTAGAGTTGTGTTTGCAAACAAACAAATGATGTGGCATATGGCTACAAGCAAATTGCCATGAATATTGTTTTTGTAGGACGATAGAGTTGACAACAAGGGTTGAGAATTTCAACTTGGGATGCGTACATGCTTTCATTGTTATTATAATGATTGTATGTACAACCACTAAACACAGCTGCAGCGGCGATTACTGGCCATCCCAAAGTACTTTTCGAACTAAAGTAGAATAATATGATTAGGCAATCTTAATCATATTTGAAACTTCAGTTTTGCTACATATACATAGGTCGTCGTAAGCATGTAGACACGACTATCCTAATGGATAATTTGGTCAACTTCAACCAATTCTTTAAATTTGCAAGGAAGCCTTTATAGCAGCATGTATTCCATACCTATTCCGTATGTACTTGAAGTGTAGCATTTTTAAATGTAATAGGTAAGAAGTGTCTTCTTTGTTTAATGCTGTGTTAAGGTTGAAGTGCCCACTTGTATGCACAAGGCATCAAAATGTGAAGCTAATATCACATCACCATCCCATCCCTTAAACAGTCAACCTTGAGGCTGATTGCCAAAATGTAAAAAAAAAATGTTTAAGATACTTCAAGATAGCTTAAAATACAATATTGTATCGGTCATGTTCTCGCTCTCATGAATTATGAATATCACGGAGCATAATATTTTGCATAGCCATGTGCAAGTATAAAAACAAAGCAATCCACAAAAGAGGCTTGAAACATTTTATAAAAGGAAAATTAAGGCATAAATTTGAAATGCATGATCATCTCATTATTGGTGTATAATTACTATATCAAATTATACCACAAATTCACAAACCATCCCAATATCAATCAAACGGCTCATCTCATGCTTCATCTATTTTTTGAGGGACAACAAATTCACGTTTAAAAAGAGGTTTCTCTCATTAAAAATTACCCTAAAAATTTACGCTCATTACTTATTTTGTGAAAATGACCCTTCGTCAAACGAGAAAACGAGGCGACATGACACTAAAAGTGGAGGAGTTATTTTATATGAGTCATGAAAATAACGCCATAATGAAGATGGATGCACATACAACATGTTTATCAATACAACCTGATCAGAATTAACACTAAGATGAGAATTCCATCATGGAAACTACAAAAGGCAGTAATGGAGGGACCGATTGCTCATTTGCCTTCGTTTACTTTTTTGACTAACCAAAACCAAACCACACGTTGTTGTAGTTTGTGACTTGTAGAAACTGATCAAAGCGTGACATGTTCTGAAAATGTTGATGAAGTCAATAATTACCACTTTACCATCGTATATCACTGCAATATACAAAATATACAATATTGCACAGTGAACAGGATTCATTCGTGTGGCCTCTTGTAAGGGAGATGACTACAGAGGCAATAACGGAGATCTTATACTGTCATTTAAGTGTGTAAAGAGCATCGAAGCATATTACATGTACAGCGAATACAAAGGGTGTTTGGATCTAAAGAAGCATGGTACATATATGATATTATGGTGATGATGCCATTTTAATTAGAAGTTTTGTATTCCAAATGATTCCCACAAATTACACGTAAAAACAATATAACCTGTGACTTGTGCAACCAATTGTTTCACACGCGGTGACTGACTCTCCTTCACTTGAGTGGCTTTGGTAAAGGCTAATATATAATGTTTGTAATTGCTCGTTTATTTTTGTAGGACTCAATATAAAAGCATAATGTGATGAATTTGTGAATTGGCTGTTAATTTTCGTATTTTTTATATGTTTGCTTTATTTGTTGATACCAATTAATATTACATGAGTTTTATTGTTTCTTACTGGAGCACGTGTGGCTTGTGTAGATGTGTCGAAATGTCACATTGTGAAAACCGTTATGTGCGCTTATTAGTTCTATGCACACTTATTATTAGTTTTTTGGATCATATTAATTTGCTACTCTATAGTTGCTCGTGTGTGGTTACAATCTTTAGGTTAACAGTTTAAGAGTACACTGTTTTTGTATCAATTCTACAATTTCACCAAGTTTACATCCAAATAAACAATGTTTAACCTATGATGCGAGTCGTACTTGTGATTTGCTACTTATTACTCATCTTATTTGATTGCTCGCGTACAATTTTTTTTTGAGCTGGCATTGACTTTTGAATAGTTTTCTTCATATCACTAAATAATGTGATGTGGCACTTTGGTGATGGTGGTAAAGTAATAGAGAGGCGAAAGTTGCACAGCCTACGCTTTGCTATAATACACGAGAGTTTATGCATTTTGATGTTTTACATCACTGAATTGTGTTTGCATGTGCAAAATGAACTGTCATTTCACTTTATTTTCTTCCTTGGCTGCTCTCCATTTTAAGCTAGTTTATTGATGCTCCACAACAAATTCCGCCAGAAATGTCGCAGTATATCTTTCACTTTAATTTTGCATGCGTTCATAAAAGCTAATTGGCAAGGAATTCATTCCTGTGTCGTAATAGTTCTCATTATAGAAGTATTTTTGTGAACTGGTGGGCAAAACTAATGCTTGTCTGCAGGAATCCTTCGTTTCGTGCCAATACCATAATGCCTAATTGTGATAATTGTGTTTCACCACCAAAAATTGGCTGGTAACCCTTCACCCTATACTGCGAATAAGTTGTTAATTGCTGAATAATTAAATTAACACTTCATTCTCCAATAAACAACCACAGTTGTTCTTTGTTAACTTGAGTTGACAATAACGTGTGATGAGTTACAAAGAATTCACCCTTTTTGTAATCTATTCGTGACTTGCAAATCTAGAGATGTAACCACCATTCACTTTACAAAGGCTTCTTTCAACAACACTTGCTCAAACTTTAGTTTTACGTAAAGATGTGGCTGGTCTATTTCTAAATCAGTAACATTTTGTAAATCATCAAAATGACCACCCTTACAAAATTGTACAATTTAATGTTTAGGTATAACATAGCATTGATTTCTTCCTGTACTTCGTTCCGGAAGAGGTATACAATTCGAAACACATTATTTTTATTACCAAAACGTTGATAAGGTAGAGATGGGTGGGTTCGTATAATAATTGCGAATAATGGATACGTGTATACAGAGCTTTAAAATACTCTTAAAATGATCATTAACAAAGTAAAAAATGTTTGTGCATATGCTGATCTACATACACAATGTCTATCCTGATAAAAAGTTGAAAGCTTCAGCGTTTATTAATCATTTGTTTCCAGGAATTTTTCTCCTTTCATGATGATAGTGACTTATTATTGATCGTCTGCTAACAGTATAATTCGAGACATTTAAAAGAGTGGGAAGTCTACAGCATCAGCATTCTTTATGAGCAATCAATTCATAAGACATTTTTCATTATGGGATGAGACATAAAACAGCATAATAAAAAGCGCAATGATTTGTGCTTTTCATTATTGAAAATTCATCGTCATCTAAAGGAGCAAGCAGTACGAAATTATTACCTTCGCAGTAGTGCAAAACAAGATGCGTATGCACTAAAAATTTCATTTAGCTCTTTTGGGTGAAATTAAACTAAGAGTATACTAATCGTAAGTATATTTCAATCATATCTTGTCGGTGCTGTGAATATTGTCTTGAAAGCAATTTCTTCTTTCATATTCTGACATATATATTACCTACGGACAAATTTTCGAACATAAATACAGCTAGTGATTTGATTATAATGACAATATAATTTTCATAATAATTTACTATATTATAAGCTGTAAAATTGTTTGATAGAAATTGCACGGTGCATATGATTATTTAGTTGTTGTGTTGTTGAATGACAGAGGAAAGATATTGAAAAGATTGAGGATATGATACGAATCTATAATTTCGTTTTAATATCTTTACGATCACTGTCTTAACAGCTATCCATCACTCCGTTCTCCGATCGATGTATACGTACATGTATGAGTTTTTAGCATTACATGACACTGTATTCAGAACTTGATCTATATATTTGTCAATAAAGTAACAGTTATTAACGAAATAAATAAATTTTCTGCCTTTGCCCTGTGCCTTGCCATTTTTCAAACAAAGTTTTTTGAACAAAGTGAAAATGAAAGACAAAAGCGGAATGACTGTGACTTGCTGGAAATTCTTGCTGCATATTGTTTAATTTACGACACAACAACGTTCGTTAGCTAGCGCAGGAGGTTTGTAAAGAAAACATTGTTCATGATTTATTGATGCTGTTTTGTTGACTGTGATCAACATTACAATCTACCGATAACTGTATGAATGCCTGGCCTATACAATTGCAGATGTATGAACTTAATTCATTCATATATGTATCTAAAACTATTGTTTGTACTTCTGAACAGATATCACGCTGTATCTGACCAAATCCATTCTCGAAAGTACATGTGCTATGTGCTTCCCCAACATCAAACTATAATCACAATTCGTAATAGTAATAACCATCTGAAATACTTTTGTCAGTGAAAGTTGTATGTCAAGATTCAGTTACACATTTGAAAGGCCATCATTATTTTTGAGAAGCAACAAAACGAGCGCATTGTGAAAAAGTTTAATATTCACAAGTTGACAATACACAAGCTTTAGTGCCACTGCTTGCTAGCATAAAAATGTTTTATTAATGCCATTCCATCGAACTTCCGATACTTCTAATGCGAGTTTAATTTATCCTAGGTCAAGTCGTTTATGAATAGTACGTTCTCATACTTATGAACCATTCTTTGGCTAAAAAAAACCGTTACAGGTTTGCCTATAAAGCTGCAGCTTGCAAAATGCATGTGATGATAATTATTCCAGAAAAAATTTATTTTGTTGATTTATTGGGGTAATCGCATTATTATTACCTACATGCATTTTTAGATGTCATTGTCCTTTATAAAGTTCAAAAATAAGTTTTACGAAAAATTGAAGATGTACATACTATGTAGGTAATGTGTTCAAGCATTTCATATCTCTCCCACCACCATCTTTAGTATATTGGACTACACGACTACACTAGTCGTTTACAGATTCATCATTTGTATGTGAAGACATACATTACATTACATATAAAGCTTCAAAACATCTTCATTGTCATATTTAATATTTTCATACATGCACATGAACAATAATATTCTAGTCATATACTCATCATCTCATTAAAATAATAACATTCAATGAATCTTATGCTTACGTAGTTACTTGTTCATTTGATAGTTTGTTAGTTGTCGCAGACAGTTAACAAGTTGGAGCGTGCGAAATTTAGAAATACACACGTACATATTTTTTTGCTTGACAGACTTCGATTGAACGCTTATAATAGCATTTTTTATTTATTGTGCTGTTCATTATTCCACTTGCTCGTCCGTCAGCATGGTGTGTTAGTGTCGCTACAATTGCTGCTGTACCAAGAATAATACATTTTGCCAGTTGTTCATAGAGCATAGTGCATTAAGGTTTGTGTTGCATTGTTTTTATGAGTAAGATGTAATATGCAAATGAGACTGTTCATTGTAATATAAACCAAGAATGAGTAGAAAACACAGTTAAAGCATGTTCAACATTATATAAGTAGTGTTAGTCCATTGCTTAAGTAATAGTTATTCACTGATTGCATTTTAAAAGCATGTGCTAATTTTAAGGATTACGTGTCATTTTTAGCTACAATTATTCGATAAATAAAGAAATAATTTATATCATTTTCTATGAAAATCAAAAATCAAATATGGGCAACTTATGGAGGCATAAACAGTTATGCATTTGTATTAGTGTTAAACTAAATTTAAGAACTTCCAAAATTCCTTGTATTTGGACCTGCTAGTCGTTGCGTGTTCACTGTTCACTTTTATATCTTGAGAACTAAGATTGCATTCCATGAGAAGAATAAAGTGAAAGTTGACGAGTCCAACTCCCACTGTCTCGTCTCGTCGTCGTAAAATCGTGCAATTTTGTGCACAATATGCATTTGAAAGCTTGCAACAGGCGATGAGACTAATGTACAAAAAATGCATTTTCTCACAGATGAATGTCATTTGGATCATAAAATAACTGTTTTTAAGAGCATGCATAATTCGTGTACACTGCTTGTAGCTAGTGAATTCCAGACTAGTACAATCGAAATGTTTGTTCGCTCTGTAGTTTTATTTATGTTTATTTTTGCAGTCTAAACTATATGAAGCCAATTGAATATAATCCTTTTAATGAATTTTTACGAATAAGTCACAATCATTCTTTAAATGTATGATTAAGCAGGCTATCGTAATCTTTCTGTTTCAAGAAACACAAGGAAATAGGCTGTTAGTTTCACCACGCAATGGCAGCGAATTATAAAAAATTAAATAGTATTTTAGTGTTTGATAACCGTCATCTTTATGCCCATGCTAAATGATAGCTGTCAAATTGGCGAATTATTATTAATTAGATGACCAATCATCAAACAGTGGTGGCATGTCTAATGCAATCTTAATTTGGATTTTCTTTATTCTGCAGATTGTGTAAAATAATAAACAACTCCGAATATTTTTTGTGCTTTACTTCTTTGTGAGCTCCATTATTATTCTAAGATGCAATTTAGAAAAATTATGACGGTATATCTGCAACCTTTGAATTCGCCCTTCATTGAGAAAAACCTTTAATACCTCTTGTAATGGTCACACGAATGCGTGACCCAAAGACGCTATTTATCCTGTCCTCCTTGAAAATGCTCAATTTACTAAAATTGAGAAAAGATGAAAGAATTTAGCTTTCATAATGCTGAAAGTCAGACGGCGGCGGCGGCTGAAAGCATAACGTTATTTTCCATTGTGCCATTGTATATGAGTTTTCTACGCCTTTTTCATTCAAATAACTTTTGTATCCGTTTTTAGCATAATTTGCATATATAACCCAACAAAATGTTTTTTTCAAAAATGAAATGTCTTTTTCCTAACCACCACTTGTCAACTTTGGTTGCATGTACTTGAACTTTTGTTTCGGCTTTGGACAAATAATGAGCAAGTATTGAGTGTTGAATTTCTAAAGACTTTGAAGGGCGCTTGTCGTACCTGATAATCTTAAACCATCTACCCTATTTATCAGATAAAATTTGAAATGACACTTTTATTTAATTTTCTATTTATTCAATTATATCATTTCATTTCTATTTCAGTTTACTTAATATTTTAAAACTAAACACATTACTGTCATCGTTTACAGATAATTTTATGCAATCGCAGCACTTACTTCCATTTTTGAGTATATTAACAATGCAGTTTAAACTTTAAAGAGATCAAAAAATTATCACAATGAGTGTGATTAATAGCCACACCGGCGTGTAGAGAATGTCAAGTGAGAGACAATAGAAAAAATGAAAAGTTAGATTTGATTAGGATAAATTATTCTTTGCAACTTGTAATAACATAATTTTTTGAAATGCATTGTGCAGCATCAATTTAACATTCATGACAAAGTGCATTCTCCTTTCTTTTATATACGCAGAGGTTCATGGTTAATACTCATAATAAATGAATGATTGTATACTATTCCACTATTATGCTTGATTATGTGATTTTAGTTTCAGTACACTGTGCATTTTAAAAATTAGAAAAAAAAACTTTAATTTTTAGAATGCATTTTATGTTAAGTATATATTAACAAACACATGAAAAATTTCTTTCCTACCACTTATAAATCATTTTCTACAAGTTTTGTTGAACTTTTGAATCCTCTAACAACTAGAATCAGCAAAGAAGTAATTAAACTATTGAATTAAGGTGATGTGAATCTGTACAAGCAAGTTCAACAATGTCATATCATGCATGCTACTTCAATTGTCAGTGTTTGCTTTGCTTATTCATCGTATGTATCACAAATATTTCTTAATTTTGTTTGTATAAAATTCTCATGGAATTACATGTTCGTATCTCTGAAAAATGCGAGAATGCAAACTAAAGTGTAATAAATAATATGCATTTATACACGCAACATACGCATTTTTGTTAAGATCCCAAACATAAACAGCATTAATGGAGCTTTATTACTTGTATATTACTGTTACTACCGTAAAAATGTGTAAAGTGTCCTTAGCCCAATTTTGCTTGGAAAAAATACTATAATAATAGCAATAGTACTATAAACATACATACATTTTGTACATATAACACCGTCAGGGAATGAAGAGTACAATTTTTCCATATTTTTTTCAGTAAAAACGGCCATTTTGAAGGCTTGTATTGATGTGTGTGCATACAGCAGTCAATTATAAGTATGGAATGCATGTGTAGTGTATTTCAGTTAATTTCTTATTTGTAAGGGAGAGATGATGAGTATTATCACAATATAAGGTATATAAAGGTGTGCCTTCTGTAGTAACATGAATTTTACGTCGTAAGTTACGATGCGAAATGCGATTTTAACAGCATAATCAAAATGCACAACATCAATAGCTAATGACCACAAAATTACCTACCTATCTACACAACACATGTACATTATGACAGTGATTTGTTGGGTGTATTGGTTGTTATGATTGAATATAGACGTCTGCTACAACAGTACATGACGATGATTGACAGTGATTGAATGACTGCTCAGATTTTACGTTAATATGAACACTATAACGTCTTGTGGGGGAGGGTGGAGTGAAATTTCATTAAAATGAGATATGGCTGCAGACATTATTTTGTTTAATGTCGTATGTTACAGTTACGGCTTTCAAGGTGTATGTGTTTAGCGTGTATACCCATGATATTCACCCCTCAATGTTTGTATTTTACGTTGAGAAATAGGTGTTCTCTTAATTACCATCTTGTTGTTTATTTCATGCTGCTATTGTCGTGTGTCTTCTGTGTGATCAGCGACCTGATCAAGCCTCTGCAAAAAGACCGTTATTAATGACGCAATCTGGATTACAAGAGTGAGCAAGGGAACCCTTCGTTTGATGCTTTTTGCTGTTTTGAGACCTTGCATGGTCGAGTTGGGTCATCTTGGTTTATATGCACAACGAAATTTCTTGATTTGCACATTGTAACTTTCGATGGTATAAAAAAGCTTTGCACACAAGCACACGCCATGATTTCCATTTCCATGTAAAGATGCTGCAGCTACCAACTTTGCTTGAAAAACGAGCAAGCAAGTGCCGTCTCTTAAAACATTTATATCTTAGGATTTTCATGGACAGGTTGTGCTGGTGTGGATATGTGTTTTTTGTACTAAATAGTCAAAACGTTTTGCACGCTTTTGCTCTTATGCCATACATTTTGGAAACGAAACTATTTTTGCATGAATAAAGTCGTTCAAAACTGATGTAAAATGTAAAATCAATTAATTTTTGATGATGCTATTTAAGGCTATTTATACATTAATTAAACAACATTATTACATCAAAACAAGTATATTAGTATTAATCATTTAAATTACCTTGTGTTTACGTTGAAAAATAGAAATGCATAATATGCTGCATTTTGGCTTTTGCAATGAAGATATATTGTGTACATTTCTGTAAAAAACTGAACGAATAAGTCTAAAATTGATAATAAAAGCTTGTACAAGAGACAATTGTGTTGCTGCATTGGTTTGGTGCAGATTGCATTGCGTCGCAGGAGGTATTGTTTCATGGGTATCATCGTTGCACTTCATACATAATTTACCTTTTGATTTGGCATGGGCCCGATTGGCATTTGTCCAATCAAGTTCAAAAATTCAATTAAAACAATTTATACTCATCATCATTTCAGTTTGATGCATTAATAGACTTTCAAATTACCGAGGTGGACAGCATTTTTGTGCTGTCGCCCAGAAGTACAAAATGATAGGATTGGTGCCAATCGTCATCACTCAAGGGGAGACAGTTTAGAATAAAAATCAAAATAGAGGTTTTTAAAAAATGATTGAAAAGGTAGTCTAGTTGATGTCAGATACAACCTGTTCATTGCATTAACATCAAATTATGAAAATGTACAAAAACGTTTTATGCATGGGCAATGGGCAATCGATATAGTACTAAAAGACGTGAAGGTTGTCTCGGCAAAAAGTGGTTTCTTTCCAACTCAATTCAAAACTTCTGATTTTGTAGACAAGCCATATAGTTATTTTTATCTTTCAAAGTCTTGAATTGACCAATGACTAATAATCCTAATAATAAAATATTGATGACAGCTTAAATCAACATTGATATGTCGTTTTCAATTGTAATTCAAAACATGCTTTTCCTACCAAAATGTTAGTAAATGAAAAATAATTGCCTGGAAGAAATGAAAAATATTTTGATGATTCAGAAGAAATAAGTTAACGACACATTCTATCAAGGTAATTGGCAGGTAACTAGTCTTTTAATTCTTCATAATTTTTGTTTGATTGATTAGTCGTTGTTGGTGTACCTACTTATTACATGTAGATTTCATGACTGCCTTTTCACCATGAACCAACATGGCGTGTTGTTTCTCGAACTAAACATTTGCACTATGTACATACATACAAGACTAGTAAGACAAGGGTGGTGGTGAATAACACAAGGGTTACCACGTGGTCACTTCGTGCTCATAAAAAGGTAACTTTAAATACCTACTAGCCTACTACAAATGGACAACATACAGAGGACAGGCAACCAATGTTGGAAAACGAATTGACCATGTATAGCATATTCTTCAATTAAAAAAAATCAATGCAGTTTAGTTTAGATCATTTTCATATGGAATTGCTTGTGGAAATCGATGATTTGTTAGGTTTGCTACTTGGCGAAGAAGTCTCTAGGGAAAATATTATATTAAGAATAGCAATGATGAGTTGGGGATGACGAGCTTCCTAATATGAAACATGCTCAGAAGTGTCTACAATCAGGTCTAAAAACTAAACTTGAGTAAATAATGAGCTTAACAAACTCAACGGGAAACAAAATGCAGATAAACTATAAGAAATAATTATGACAAAATCAAATGAGTGATCTCGTCCATGCTCACTCTCACAATTCTGAGTACGATGTGCGATAGTGTTCTTAATAGTTTCTGGTATCATTTTTTACGTACACGCATTAAGTTAGTTATGGCTAAGGCTCGTAGTTGGCGTGCTCCAGTTTTCCTTGAGAAGTAGGCGCGGCCCTTCTCTTTTCTTATACCTATAGAACTACGCATACACAATATACCATGAATGCAGGCTGAAATTCACAAATCTATAAAGTTTGTGTAAAAAATTGTTTTATTTATATTGGACTTGGAACTCATTAGCTTTTGTACTGAATAACCTACGTCATGGATAGAACAGCAACAAATGAATTGTACCTGATCCTGATAAAATGGTAGAAACCATTCTCCGCATTTATCTATCTAAATGTCACTGCGTGTTGTTATTATTGACAATATACACCACCACAAGTCTAGCCAGATAAATTGCAAATATGTATCAATAAATAATGGTGCACATTAAAAGGGATGAGAAGTCAAGAGGTTACATTTCTACTTTCTGAGTAAAGCTCATCTCTGCAAAATTAGCACTGTATCGAAAATGACGAATTTGCAAGGTTTGGTTTTCCAGCAGCGTACTGCACTGCATAAATAGAGAGTGCCAAAATAGTTTCCTTACAATGACTCGACTTGGTCGTTATTGTCAGATGTAAAAATTATGGCAAATCTGCATGATTGCTTCTATACTATGCTACCTTGTGCTATAGCTGAAATTTGTTGTTATATTTTATGAGATTTATCTAATTTTTTTAAATACCATCCTTGATATTTAAATTCATCACACGAAGACTGTTGGGCTATCAGTATAACAAGTACCAGTAATTTGCTGTACATGCATCCAGACATCCATTTTAGGTAAAACTTGGTCTTCGATCCTGGTGACGAAAAGATTTTAATTGTTTTTATTCGCATGAATTTCGATTGACGTGACTGACAGTCACAAAACTTGATTAAAATTTATGGGATTCTTTGTTTTATGAGAATAAATTTTGTGCATAGATGGGTAAGCCAATTTTCCTTTTAGGTTGAAAATCACGTAGCCCAATTTTGTTTCCTACTGTCTAAGAATAAAATGAGTGTAACCACGCTCGTATCCTGGTTGTTGCGGCCACATACAGCTATTCAGGATTGGTGACGCCTTGAAAGTTTCGACTGTTAAACAGGAGCTGTTTCATTTACGTCATACAATGCAAGTTTTTTAAAGCATGCCAGCTTTTGGAACAGAAATGCAGCATGAATCCGCAAAACTTCATTCATAAGGTCTTAAAATCCAAAGATCTAAAGACACCAAATTACCAACTAAATTTGTAACAGACAATTAACAGTCCATTGATCTAGGATATCATTTAGGTAGCTAGTTTTTTAATGGATTTCGGCTGTGTATCACAGTCCTATTGCTTGGCAAAGGGCAATAACGTCACATTTATATAGTCACTGCAAGTTCTCTTTTGTAAATGCCATAGGGTTGCCCTTGAAGTAATAAAAGGATCAAAGTTCGGAAAGGTACGGGTACGACTCGTACCGTACGAGGCAGTTAAAGAGCCCTACAGTTAATCTGGTCGCATCATGTACACAAACTTTTTGTCTTCGATTTTGATGAAAATTGGCAG
>JAQIXX010004289.1:0-16723 GCA_034700605.1 Willowsia nigromaculata
TTTGCAAAATTTATGCAAATTCAAATGCATTATTACCTAATATCCTATAATTGTTTTTTCAAAAATTTCTACGGTAAGGTTGGCGTCGTGGTTAGCCACTGGTGTTTACACAGTTTGCTACTATGTTACCTTTCAGCGTTACCTACTGTGGATTTTCGTATTGTGTGTTACCTACTACATGAAAAATACTTTATTTTGTTATAAGCAGGAACTGTTTTTTAAAACGCTTTTGTGGGTAACGTCATAAGGTAACGTGATATTCTTGAACCTGCACCACTGGCTTACCACGACCCTGCTTTTCTACAGTACTTAAACAAATTTTGGATGAAGTGTCGGGAGATACAATATCGATGTTAGTAGTTTGAAATTGGTAATCAAAGGCTACGAAAAATATATTTGTCGTTTTCTCGTAAGACCGGTGACGAGACGAAAACCCGTAGGGCTCTAGTTTTGATCATAATTTTATTTTCAATACAAACAAACTGAACCCGCGTACGGTAGCCTTTGTCCATCGTTTTGAATCACAATTTTTCGACGTCATGTTGTACTGAGGCAGTATATAGCAAGCCGGATAACAGCAACCTAGTACGTTTACATACGCTTACTTATTACTTGACCGATTCCCACATTTTTAGGAACATTCATTCATTTACCCATATAATGTGTATTAGTCATTCAAGCAAATAAATAATGTATTTATCTACGCTTAACGGATGCTGGCACTTTCTTATTAAAGATCTTAATGAGCTGATAAAGAACCCTATTTAAAAATGATAAATGAAGATTTTTGTAGCCAATTTGTCGTCGCAGATTCAGACGTACACGTTGCATCGTTATCTGAAACTTAAAACACCATGCTTAAAACTAATTAAGTATGAAACTTATTGTGTTGCACTATGATTTGTATTAATCTAGAGAATCTGGGCTGTTTTAAACTGTAATGAAATTCAGTAGCCATATAATACTATTATGTTGTGTGTGTGTGACTGATATCAGCATCTACAAGAGATTTAAGTTTCTTTTCTCGGATATGCTTTTGTGGGATAAGACTGCTACCGAATTGAGTTATGGTGAGTGTTGAGGCATTCGAGAAAAATATCAACTGTCGAAGGGAAAGGTTTATTACAGTTTCGTGCAAGCTGTTTTTCTATACTAATTTTCATGGTTTACTTTAATGTTATTGGACTCGGCTTGGAGTAGCTTTTATATATTTGCAAATAAATTCGCTTTCTTACTTAATGGTGCCCATATACTTTTCTTATGTATACATACTTCGGCCATCTAATTTCATCTGTGAAATCACCTGCTCGATTAAATTTATTTCTTCACGGAGGCCACCGTGCAATATTTGCACTTTAAATGGGATTTGAAAGATTCTTAATTACAATGCATGCAATAAAATAGGAAACTGTGATGACGCTTCCCTGCTAAATTGTACACGACCAATATGACAAGGTGAAATCAAGTAAATGAGTTACAGTTTAATGAAAACAATGTACAATTTTGCTCATTACTTTTTTAGTTGGTTAAATATTGTGTTCGCAAATATTATGAAAATCAGGCATAATTAATCTTTTATGCATTTGTATTTTACATGCATGCATATAAAACTATAAAAAGCAGGATAAAATATGGAGTAGTAACAACAGTGTACAATAAACAGTCGTGAAATGTGAGTACGCTTAGAGTTGCTTCGTAGCGTGACAATATAGTCAACTTATTATAATTATAAGATAGAACAAGATAAGTAAGTACACAGCTCTTCAAATATATCCATTCAGACGCGGTTTAAGTACACTGATGGAATTCCCAGATTAAATTTTCATTATTAGTGACCCCAGTGAGCCATACAACCTTTTGATCAGCCACTGTGGAGAATGTAATTTTTATTATTATGATTATCGTTCACTACTTTTACCCATACACACGCGCTTTCCTACAGGGGTTTTTATTATACGGATACTTTATGCACACTTCAATAATTCCTTGTTCCACGCATGTAATGTGTAGCATACACGGGTATACAGAGATATAATATATAATCTAGTTTTAGTATTAATGACCACGAATATAAAAAGATGTTAAACCTTACAACTCAACATGGCGCTGCTCGTTTGTAAGCTAGAAACCTTGCTCCATTCCGGCAGATTAGCGGCAATCGTACCGGAAAGCATAAATTTCTTTCAAGTTTGTTTTTATAGGAAAAACGACAGTCTACTCTTTTGCCACATTTTATGTGCAATATATCTAATAGACTTACACTTTATTGGCAAAAGCTCAGGCATAATTGAAGTTTAGAAGGTAACATAAACCACGAGTGTAATTTGTGTAGTAATGTAATAACGAATACAGGCATGATGATTTCCTTTCACCTTTTACTTTATACACTTGCACAACAAAGAATGGTTTCAACATTCTACCATGTTTTCCCTGGCGGTAGTAATTGTTTTTTTTACATACCAAGTTACTTTTATGGTAAATTAGCCTCAAATAGTCATTAACCAGGAAAGATGTTGATCTTTCACATTGCTTTCCACTGATTAAAAATGTAGAAATAACAACGGATTTTCCTCGATCGCGGTGCATGATTAAATGTTTTAAATCATTTAGCATTAATTTTTTTTCATTATATATTTTATTTTACTTGGGAGCACTATAAGCTCAAATTCGTTCATGCTTTCGTTATGCATTTATATGTATTTCAGGATTTATTTTCTTATTTGCTTTTTGTAAATAAGAACGTAGTCCACACCAGACAGCGAATACAACTCTGCAAATTTTATAAGCCTAATGCTAACCATTTTTATTATCTAATTTACCGACAGCAGCGCAGCTAATTGGTGTAATGAAAAGAAATAAATCGAGGAAAAGCTTGGTGTAATGTAATGGTACAAGAACTTCAGTTTTCTCATCAAACCTGATCGTAAATTTTTGATATATTGGACCTTGACTCATTACGTTTAAAATTAAAATCTAGGTATGCCTGTTCATGGGCAGAAAGTGTAGTCATACCATATGCCAATGTTAAATTCAAATGATATCATCTACCACCAATCATTGATAATAGTAAAATGTAAATCCTCATCTTTTTACTACAATCAGTAGGTAGCAACAAGTTCACGCTCCGAGAGAGAAATTTTTGTGTAAAAGAACATCAAGCCAAACCCGAGAATCCGATGACGGGTGAAGAGACAGGTAAATGAATTTTGTTGTTTTTTAGATGGCAAAGAAGACCATTACATATAGGTTGATGACGTGAGTACAAGATTCTCCTCGGTTGTGAAGACCAATTCACAAGAGGAGAAGCTGTGGAGAGCTGTTGCCTTACACAAACTATCAGCAGCAGATATGCGGGGTTGATCATGTCGACTGCTGTTGTAATGCATGTACTTGTTCTCAGGGTGCTTCTAATACCTTGTATTTTTAGGGAACTTTTGAGCGAGGCCCTTAAATTTGTTACTCTGTGGGGAGCCCTGCCATAAAACAAAACGGTTACATCCAATTATTTCTTTGTTGTAGGTGCGTCATTCGACTCTCCAACTCCAGCCAGTATATAAGAAATTGTGTAAAAGAGATTTGAGAAGTTGAAGGGATTTTTTTTTATCTTCGAGGAATATTAATTTGTTGTGTTTGTACATGTTCCTGAGAATTACATTCATGGAAATATATTTTTCTAGAGTATTTTATTTTCCATCATCAGTAACATAAAGTGAGGCTATTGGATGGACCCTGATTTCCATTTAAATGTAGATACAATTCAACCAAATTTATTTCTACATGTAAAAAACTCTGTTCGAACGGTCGAAATACAAGTTTCTCACAAACATCAAATTTCAAAGGCACCACACTTTACATTTTTATTAAGTTCTTGGAGACTTCAACAGATATTTCATTATGAATGTTTGAAAGTTGTACGTAGAATTTAAAACACGTGATATTAGATGAAAATGGATATTGTGGAGGGTATGAGAAGGCAACTGCTGTGTTAAACGTCCGATCTTTCAGTATCAATGATATTTAATTTTTATTCAATTTAAAAAATGGAAACTATATCAAGGAACTACAGATATTTTTTAATGCTACATGCAGTTATTGAAAAGTAGCTTAAAACACTTACAACTTAGTAAGGATTACCTGATGCATATTATTTTGCATTGTCCTTTCCAGAAGAAAAATAACAAATGTCTGCTGGTAGTAAGCATTTCTGCCACATTGCTTTGTTTTATCAAGAAGGCATAAATAGCAGCAAGTAGTGACAGCTACTTCTACACTAATAGCAAAAAGCTGTGACTGCGTCTCACGAAAAAAAACCTTGCATTTCGCCTGAAACAAAAATAATTATTACGATGCGGAGATGTGTTAATTGAATTTATTTGCACGCAGCAGGATACAGATTAACCTTTGAAAAATGACTAGCTTTTATACTGATATCTGCAAAAATGTTTGATACCAAGTCGAAATAAAATTCGTTTTCAATTTTGTTTCATGACTTGTTGCTGTTGCACATACATTATACATAGCGTACATTTGTATTATCAAATATGCTTGAAAATGTTATAAATATATATTATGTGCATCCATTATATATTTATGATCATTTTTTTCTGTACACATAAATAAATTGCAAGAAACACGCATCATATCAGTTGATTGCTTTAAGAGAGCAAGTTTTTATGTTCTTTTTCTCATGAATTCTTCCATTCTTTGCATCCCTCGCTACAACTACAGTACAAGGTATATATTATGCTAATAAGTATCACTGGCACTATTACTCGCATGAAACAATGTCTCTACACTTACACCGCAGGGAATTGTAAAGGAGATTATACGCATAAACATCGGTACATTTTAGTAGAAGAAATTCATAAGCAGAGTTTAATTGAATTTAGGACCCCTCCTGTGTTATTTCTAAACAATCAATCCGCTCTCTAAAATGTGATGCGTCAAAAATGTCTCTTCTTCTCGTTGACTTGATATACGGTGGCAGGCTCGGATATTGTATGAAGTATCACTTATCATATCGCAAACACAACTTATTATGTAAAGAGCAAGATTTCTTCAATTTAAAATGCCTCTTGTAGCATTCATTCATACTGCAATGCAGTACAAATTAATAAAATAGTACCTTGCCTATATAGTATGTTGCATGCACTACATTTCTCCACATTAGGTCTAACCTTTTCGTAAGGTAGTGTACATCACTTAACATATAGATAATGACTGAAAAGGATCTCTAGCACCAGGAAAGTAACTAAAAGGGTAAACTCAAAATTTTTGTCATGAAGAAAATTGAAAGCAAACTACCTAATCAATAAAGTGGATTATTGTTCGTATTTTTAGTTGAGAAATGGTTTATGTATCTAGCAATAGGTTAAAATTAATTCAGCAAGAAATTGTTACTAAATTCTAACAATCCGTCTAGGTTTAAATGTAGATTTATTTTTAGGGTTTAATTGTGCTAATGAAATATTTGGCTGCATTCCAACCGTAAAGCAATTTTTTGAACATTTTAATGGTATGTGTACATTTAACATTCAATTATTGCATTATATGCCTTAAACATTATTGGTACTAAAAGTCCCAAGTCCCAGCTCCAACAATTACTGTAATATAAAATATCGTTCCATAAATGTTTGACAGTTCATGCGATTGAGAATTTGGGATCAGTTTAAAAACTTTTGTTTAAGTCCGTACATTATTTCGAAATTATTTGAAACCATGTAGTCGTGAATCAAGTAAAACTTCATAGTGGTAGCAAATTATATATGATAGCAATTTTACAAGTGGTAGTGCTTGGTAGTAGTACTCAAGTCCACAAGTGGATAAAAAGTTTTCACTGGTATGTGGCAGCCAGCCATCATTATCATTATTATATGACTTCCAATTGTCCGACGGCCACAAAAATTACACGCAACACAAATTCAAATTAAATTTTCAGCGGAACAACTTCTGTTGAAAACGCTCAGTGGAAGCCGTTCAGTCCCGCCACGGTCATAAATTGCAATTAGGAATCATCCATGATGTTTCTCTGCTCTTAGCTCTATTGTGCTGTCTTATTTTGTTACTCATTAGTTTATTGCCCATAATAATGCTTCAACAGCAATCGCATCTTTCAGCTGTGTAATCACTAAAATTGAAAATAAAAACTCTAGTATCTCATGATATATCTTACTTAATATCTTCATCCTTTGACTTTTGAAAACATCCGATTTATTGTTACTGTATCGCATACAAGAAACTTTTGGAATAACGCTCAAACAAATAACTTTCTGCTATTTGTCCTCCTTTACTCTGGAACATGATGTAAAAATAAAAGTGATGAGTAGTGGATAAGAATTTTCTCATCAAAGGAATCCGAGAGCACGAAGATATCAAGATATTGATAAAGCAGCAGTATAATAATTATAATTTATCAAGTTTCACTAAAGAAGTACCGGATTATGTAGTGCTGCAGATTTTTAATTTATTTTTAACGTTTTGTGTGCTATATTGGGTGCGATATCAAAATAATGGTTTACTAAAGACAATGTTGGAAATCGAAAATAATAGCTTCAAACGGTTATAAAAATCTACCCGGAGAAAGATTGCTTGATCATTGGGAATTAGTGGGAGTGATTGGAAATAATAATTGCATAAATGATTATCCTAACCAAATCATGCAGGAATAATGCAGGATTACCTATTTGTCGGCATAAAGTGGTAGTTAAAATCCTTTGTTTCAAAAAATCTGGAAAATCAAACTATTTACAGAGATTCCCTTTTCATTGCAGATAATTCATATAAGATGTGGTGAAGCATAATAACTTGGCATGCATAAAATAATGAAGAGTGAAAAGTGCATCTCACAACATGACAAATGAAATACACACTACAATTTCTTTGGGCGACATAGACCGAAAAATCTAATAACTTCATGCTTCATAAATGTCTCCATACTACGAAATACTTCAATTTCAACAAAATATAGCTGCGTGTTGATAACTTCCCGTAACACCAATTTTAAACAAGTATGCTAGAGTAATATATTAAGTGCAAATTTATTGGCTGAACCCCTTCCTCACGCCCATTTACTTCGAATAAAATTGAAAATCCTTGAATGGGAAAAATGTCAAGATTACCATACCTATGTACATTATATAAATGCGTGTTATCTTCTGAAAAGTGCGCACAAGGCATCCTCAAAACAAAGCATTTATACAACGTGTAAGAGGTTTTTTCAACTAAAGCTTCACGACGAACTTGTGCTACGACTGGAAGCAAATAAACTACATATTATTCTGACACAATTGCCGACAGCATTTATAGAGGCTTGAATTTTGGTGTTGTTGTATGAAATATTGTTCATTATTATATTAAACCATAACATAATATCTACACACACATATGGAAGAAAACAATATGCATTAATAATTTGTTTCATGAAATGAGCAGGATTATCTATATGAACTATGTGTGCTGCTTAATCATGCTCACTCTTTGTACGAAATACGCATAGCTTATTGTGAGTCGTCGCTTAAAAAATCATCCCTATACAAGGGGCGGACATGATAGTAGGATTAGTGGGTTTATTAGTTTATGGAAGCCAACCCTTTTGTCGCTTCGTTTGAAACGCTGGTTTTCTCACTTTGACTTAGATTTAAATATTGTTTACAGGCTATATCAATTTATATTACGCAAAATTAAGCCGTTTGTAAATGCAGAGAATATCTTACAAAATCTACCTAAATGCAAAGCAATGTCTCGATTCCTGCATGTCACAAGTATCCTTTTTTAGTTTTCCAGTGCAGTATTTAAAGTCACAGCATGTGCAGTTTAGACAATTATCCGATGCTTGGCTCACGTTGTTGAGTATCAAATAAATTTGATACTCTTAGATGACGACAGTACCAGCCCAGTAGCAATTACTACATATGAGCAATTTATGAGCATACCAATAAATAGCATTTTTAATTCTCAACCAAAAATGTGCATATATTGAATGAGCAAAGTAGATGTAAATAAAAAGAGGCGATATTACATTAAAGACTGGATGTTGATATTGTAAGCAACTTGCAGCTATGTTTTACGTTGCCCCATATAGGCAAATAACGACTTGCATCGTGTTTTGTTGCGCAGATGAGTGTATACACGAAAATGTGGTGGAAAAAATGCAACTAGTCTGGTAATACTTTGAAGGCTCCATGCCTGTGGCTTTATACATGAAATCAGACTAGTTGGTAGTAAATCGGCATTTATCGTAAAGTATGTTTAGCCGATTTTGAACAATGTATATTAAGGTGTGATGGTCCAAAGTGGCCGCTAATGACCTATTCAATAAGGCACACTGATGGTGCCGGAAAAAAATGGTATACTGTAATTTTCAAGCGGTCGTAACTGCTCACATCCTCCTTTTGTCAATGTAAACAATAATCAACCATTTGATAAGCTTTTAAAGTTGCGTATCTTTTTTCAATGGACCGCATAACGAAACCAGTCATCAATGATATAATTTTTTACACAACATGCATAGGTAGATGCATGTGTATCTGGGCATTCTACATTTGTAGCAGCTGAATGCAGTTACTGATTCAATGACAGGATATGGTTGATTTTCCAGGTAGAAGGGCATATAATCATTTTTACCTATAAAATATATGTTCAACTGCATATTACTTCCCACAAAGAAAGTGAAACAAACGATTACATAAGAGGAATCAACTCCGAAGATGAGATGATCTTTCTGAAACTGGAGCTGTGTAACATTTGTGTTGGAGTTAATCGTTTTTCCATTCTATTGTGTATTTAATTTACAACGCAAATTGTACATGAACCATCAAAGCTAAAAGGTTTTATTTTTTTGCAACTTAAAGAACGCGTAAAACACATGCGTCTTCACTTGAATTTATCCTCACACGATTGTGCAATGTTTACCTTATCATAGTACATTCACCTAATTCCAATTCTACTATATAGTAAAGCACATCGTTCTTGTAACAAGATTCTCACCAGTCGTGTTACCTACAAAATTATTGACTTTTTGTCTATTCATCGGACCGTCATTATTATTATACACAGTCCTTCATGTGCTTCTGTTATTGCATTTAACAGCACACCAGTAACTGCAATAAACTACTTTTGAAATATACAGTGGTTGTGAGTAGATATCAAATGCTCTGATATACATGGTGGAATCTAGGCCGACGCCTGACTGCAGACATATATTCCCAATAAAATTGGAAATGCTCCAGGGTGGTCTTAAATCATATTTTTCTCCAGCAAGAAATGCGTAGTGTAAAAGCTGGCCGATACGTGGGTTGGCTTCTTCCTTCCTTCTTATCACCAATATAATATACTTTTCACTACTTGATGATTACACCGTCTCATCATCTTATTCTCTTTCTATGAAAACAGGCTTGTTTGACCAACATCATTTTCATTGTGTAGTAACGAGCATACTGTTGTTTTCGTGTTATGTGTTTGTATATAAAAGATGCGCATTATGGTTATCCATGTAGCTTTATTCTGCCATTATCACCTGTAGGATACTAGCAATAACTGGTGGAAAGGGTATATCTACAAACTACACACAGGTATAACGTATAATATGAGCACACAAACGCATGTCTTGCCTGAAGTTTGGAGTAAAATTCTAATATCATCATGAATCATCCCAAGTCTGTACTTTCAAATCTTTTAACCAAGTCTGTTGCTTTACCTCTGCCTATAACGAGGGAGCCAAGTTAGGCAGTCGAGGAAGAGTTTTCCGCGTCTGCTTAGCAAGCTTTTCCAGCCACCAGTCTCTCATGCACTTGAAAAAACCATAATTACTTATCGTGCTATGTGATACCACATTAGTAAGTGCGTGTTGAAGCAATTTAGTTTTTAAACTTTAGCAGTGTAGCATACAATGAAAGAATTTCCTAAATAAACAAACTCAATATCTCAAAAAATAATTGGCAGGAAAGACAAATAGGTAAGCTAATAAGCACAATGAAAGGAGATACATGACTAATATGGATATCACTCGGACAAACAATATTGAATGTAACTTCAACAATATCTACATATATAGGGTATTTTCAAAACGGAACTACACATTGCATGAAGGTTAAAAAGTCAGAAGTATGCATATGGCGTACGATTTGTCACTCTGGATAACAAATTGGTGCAACAGATAATAGGAAGTACATAAAGAGAGGAAGACTAACATGTTCAATAGTGCTCCTGCATGCAAAATGACATACATTGTACATTTTCAAGCAACACCAGAGAATAATGAGTTGAATCTGTTGCGTAGAAATGAGAACCATCGCAGGCTTAGAGAATGCGGCTTGAATTTGATTTGTCGTCAATGTGGACGATTAATTTTATTCCAAAAATGCATTCGCGAGAATATGAATGCCAACTCTATGCACCAACCGACTTTGGATTTGGATAGATTGTACTAGTCGGTTAAAAAATGCTTGCATCAAATTACATAAAAAACCGTAAGTATTCCAGCGTACATGTACGTACATTCATTATTTGACTTTACTGTCAGTGCCGTAAACATTAGCCCTTTGTAATTGACCTTCACATTGCAAACGAGTGCATGTGCCATGTCATGAGAACAAGAACACAAAAAAGCCGTCGTATAGGTATATTATGCTTACATTTGCAATCACAATTAGGAGGGTTCTTCAAGTTCTTCTCTTTTTTGTAAAAAAGGACTCCATTCATTCACTAGTATTTGTACAATTATTGTCGGCTCTGTATAGCTATTCATTATGTCTCATTTCATTTCTAAGAATGATCAGTCGAGCAATGAGAAAAATGGGAAGATAAAGGAAATGACAGCGTTTTGCCCTTTCGCCTACTTTTTGAACTTTACGTTATTGCTGTGTAGTATCATAATCATCCCTTCATTTTCCTCAGTTTAATTTAGCAATAATATTCGGAAATGTCATAAATTAACGATAATTTGTACACTACCAAACTACTTTTAAAACCACCATTTGCTAAGGTATACATTTAACCCGCTACATGGTCAAAAGTGCTAAAGTACAGCATGTGCAAACCAATCATGATCGATTTTAAGCTATTTTCCTGCTTTACGTGTGAAGCAAAGACATTGTGTGAGTGTGAATATTATGCATAAATTTTTATGCAAGTATATACTTCGTTTATGTTACAAATATGGATACTACGTGAATAATATCAAAATGTGAAGTCTATAACTATTTTGTTGTCCAATTTTTCAAATCAGTCTGAGAGATATGCACATTTTTTAATATTATAAATACTAGTGAAGCGGCAAACTAGTTACTAGAATAGATGCCTCTCCGGATGCATGAACAGAAAAAGGGAGTTTTTATTACACTATTAGCTAATTTGTACCCTTGATAATGAACAGACAAACACAATTTTCAGTTTTCGTCTAGAATCTCATTGAAGAAAGGCTTTGAAACTGTGGTGAATGAGCCGGACGACATTTGTATACGCATTATGACATGAAATGTACAAGGTTGGCTTCAAGATCTTCAAAAACCTGTTAAAAGCCATAAGCATTCATCTCGTATTTCTTGCACCTACTAGTTTTAGATGATGCGACGAGAGTACAATGTAGTGAAAGACTATGTTTATGTACTAATGTAGTTTTCTGTGTACCTATCCACTAGAAGGAATACAATGTATGAATGTAAAATTCAACGAAATACCTATTTCATCATAAAATTAATTCCATGTCTCCATTATTTCTCGGAGACAAAATGTAATTTTCTAACCATATCTTTGACTAATGGACGTAATTGTAAAAATGAATGGTAATAAAGTCAGGAGAAAATTGCAGGGTTCCCAAAATTGTGGCACAGCCAGAATAAACGGCATTATAATCGTATGGAGGATGAACTGAAGGGAGGGAGACCAATGCCATACTATTGCGTACCTATGTGCAGGGAAATAATACAGCTCAAGCACCCCAATCTCCAATATTAAAATTTTTCCAGCAGGGACAAAGTGACGATGACGATTTTTTCTTGAGGAAAAGGGTTCAGTTTATCTTGACATGCTATATTACCTCACCCTCTCCTCTCATACATGTGCAGCAAGAGAGCAACGCTAAATGCTAACTTTTTGAAAAACATAAAATGATACCTTGTTTGTTGGCGCATGTTTTTTTTCTTTTTACTACTACAAAGCATCATGTGCAATACGTGGGTATTATAATAATTCGTTGAAATGTTTCAAGATCCTGACGAATGTAGTATTTATCCACAAACAAAATGTCCGTAAAATGTAAGCCAACGCATTATATTTCAAGCGTTCATCGCGGCGCACCTAAAACGAAGAAATAATATGAGCATATAATATGCTTATTACACCAATGAAGAAAATTGCGATTATCAACCATCACGTCTATTTCTTACGGAAAATCTTGCACAATCAGAGATAAAACATTTTCCCGTGTCCCATCGTACTCATCTCATCTCAGCGTCAACATTATTCCTACACCTACAATTTGAGTGGTCACGTAGCTCGCATTTCTAAATTAGTCCTTTGCCTCCACCTTCTCAAACTTCAATTCTGAGAGAAAGAACTAAATTTTATAGTAAACTAGCCTTTCATTACGCTAATAACTATGAATTTCATTGTACAATATTTCTGTACTTTTACAACTCTTCACTTAACGAATAAATGTAATGTTGTCAACTTGATTACCATTATCGTCATTTCATAATATCATGTGACCCTCAACCCAGCTCATTCTCTTTGACTCTTTATAAGATGCATAGGTAATTGGTATACATAACTCACATACCATAGCTCTTTCACGTTTTTACCAATACATCAGAGAGGGTTTAAGTTTTTTTCGAATTCCTTCCTTTATCACAGCCTTCATAAGATTTCAAGAGTACAAAAAGGAAAGTGGCAATGATATTGAATTGGATCGAATAAGGTGGTTCGTGAATGTTGAGGTCACAGCTTAGCCGAGATTTTTTGATTTTTGCTTGAACTGGGTTTACTGTGCGTTGAAAGGCCAGAAAAGCAGGCATCGTTTTTTTATCAAAAAGTCTAGCAAACAATAGGAAAATGGAAGAATAATGAATGCAATTTGTCATATATTTTTTCATCAACACAAGCACATAATTACTGCTGGGAAGAGATGCCTGAATAGATTCAAGTTTTTACCATTACGACCGAGAGAAAATCAGATTTTCGATCCGAGAACAATAAATCGACAAAATGAAGTAGACACACGCAGTCCGAGTCATTTATCAGAAGCTAAATAGGGTTAGTAAATAGTAATGGAAACTGTTCACGTTCATGTTAGTTTTATCTATCAAAGTCAACGAGTAATGAATGACTTCGCTGTAGGTTAAGTTGAGCTTCAATTAACATCTTTTCCGAGGACTCAAAGAGTTAGAAATGCCAATGCCCACGATGCGATCTCAAGAGAAATTAAATGAATTGTATTATGAACAGCAAAAAAAATGACTAAGCATGATAGCTATATACTCCATATTGTATTAGTATAGGCACTAACTAAATTGATCTCCTCTGCTCATCGTAACAACTTTTTACCAAAGCAATGAGAGAGTTGTGATTTTTCTCATTCTCATTATCGCTTTATGTGCAGTGCTGAGCAAGCAGCCAATTCGAATGTATATCTTTTCATATCATTAGCTCACACTAGAACATTAAATACATAAAATAATAAGCTACTTCGTTACATTCATCCACAGGTATCATAAACATTTTTTACCGTTTGTTCAACCAACTGACGATCATCGTTGAACAGTGTAATGGGTGCAATATCATTATTGAGAATCTCTTTTTCCTTCTTGTCCTGTTGTGGCTCATTATAAAATTCAAATCTCAAAGGAGGTCCACCATTTGTTCATAATATTAATTAAAACTGTCAATCATAATAATGAAGCTCAAGAAGTCGTGGTGAACGCTTAGTAATCCAGAGATTGTAGGTTGTGACTTTGCCAGCAAGCATTCATATGCCACACATGTTCATCTTAATGTTCCCATTTGTGCGCTACGAACTTTCATACTATACAAGACATAATGCTAATATCCCGTAATATCCTAAGTATTAAAATAATAGAAAAGGCAATTATTATAAGTATGAGCACGTCATATAGACACACCAAACTCGGTTTGGGAAGAATGAGTGGAATGGGAAGACACTGTAGATGCATGATTACTTGAGAAACGTAATAAAATCAAACAAACACTGACTTTTACATGATTGCACTCGGATGAGTTTTATTGGTTGGCTTCTACAAGCACATTGCCTTAGCTGAAATTACACAGGGTGCAGCCAGCAACTGGGAGTGAGCCATTATGATATGCCAAATAAAGCTGAAAATTCTCTTCTTGTAATTTTCATGCGATCAAGCAAAGAACGAACAACACATAGCTAATCATTATTGGTACGTCACGTTGTACGTCATAACACATAACATCCCAACAATGAAATTTCAAAGATACGAAGAGGTTGAGACTCAATGGTTTTAATGAATAAATATGCATATACACAAGATGCTTGTGCACAAGTTATATCGCTACGAATATTGAGGAAATTGACAATATACATGCATTACCATACATTCTTTTATTGGTCACACTTATAATATTTATGAATCATACAGCCATTGCTGATTGTTTGCTCAATTAGGTTCTGTCAGTGATAGCAAATTTGAAGGAATACTTGTCAGATTAAACAATTTTATATATGACGGTTTGTTCTAGTCATAGGATTGGTAGAAGTAATTAACGCAGTTGCCAGTTCTACTTTTTACTTTGCTGAATTTTAAGTCTGGTCTTGTCCTGCAAAAAATTGTGGATAATACCGACAATCTTTATGTGAGTATTTATTTGCCATTATGCTGTCGGTTTTGAGACATTTCATCACGTTATAATTTTAGTTGTAAACTTGAAAATAAATCAATATGTATTCAAATTAGTAAAATGATGGAAACAGCCTCTCCTCATCAGCTAATTACTTTTGGGGTATAACGATACTTGTAAATACTTATACTTTGAGAATAACAAAAACCAAATTAACCCTTCGAAAAAAGCTAGTCAGTATCAGTGGCAAACGTCTTCCTTTAAAGAATTTTCTTATTAATGCTAACTAGTTCAAGTGGGTAACTTTAAGTGGTAATTTCCAAAATTTCCTTAAATTAATATAATATGCATATAAACTAGCTATCAAATAAACATCTTTAAGCACAAGCAGGCCTTTCAAAGTGGAATAAATCAGAAGGCGATCAACCAGGCAGGTCACATAATTTTTGAAGATGAAAACAGACTGCAATTTAACAGAAGGAAAAAATAATGGTAAAATGCACAATTCGTTATAAGGAATTAAATTCAATACTAGCTCGTACGCTCAACACCTTTCGTTCCAACAATGTTCCAACTTTCAACATCCCTTTCATTATCCGTGTAACTTGTACGTAATAACTTCCTAAAAAGGCGCACGTTCAAAGGTATGTCCACCAGTGCATTGTACTGCAGCAAATTAATGTATTTTTGGCCCTTGCTCTATGAATGTTTGTCAACTCCTGTGGATCCCAGAAGGGTGTCCATGTCGGTATGTTTTCCGGTTCGGTGGGGATCCTCTTGTTCGACAATACATATTACTCCTTATTTTACACGTACTTTCAACCTAACAGACCATAAAAGAATGAAAAGGGGTTGTTTTCACAAGATTAATGAGATGGACGATAGCGATGCAGTCTATTGTGACTTACTGGCTCCAATACTTCCTCGTGAAGTTTCTGTAGTAGTAGAATTGACGAGATATTGGATATGTATTGGAACCAATACATAATAAAATAATAATGCTTTATTTACTTCTTACAGACAACTTATTTAATTTTGTTCTAGTTGAAATTTAATAATATGAAACAATAGAATATTATTACATATGAACTGACATTTAGCGTGTAGACTGGAAAATTGCGCTATCGTCGAGTTGAGGTCGTTGGCGTGAAGCGTTGTTCCATGAAAGTGTGATACCATGTTATTACCACGCAGCTTTTAAACAAATAAAAAACCTTATGCTTCCTTTTTCCATGTTCATCTGGGGCGTTCTTCGTTTATTTAACAAATTTCTTGGGATCATGCAATGGTTGTTTTTCCCTATGTATTTAGTTACACGCAAACGTAATAACTAAACAATTAGTCGACCGTTGAAAACAATAATGGAAACATACATACGAAGGAAAATCATTCTTGCATCAACGTATGGAAAATAGCTTTGTTTATAGGGGATGTGGCCATATTGGCTTAGTGGGGAAAGCAAATTGCATGTAAGGCAGTAGATAATAAAAAATATCGACATTGTAAATGCTACTGATAATTTTGAAAAATGTCCTGATTTGATGGACTAAATGGAGTTGGTACCCACAACATGTGGTGAAATACAAATAAAATACAAATACCTGAAGACAAAATAAAATATTTGTAGCTTTCTAAGAGTAAAAATTTGGGAACTTGAAACAAGCATCTTGCTTTTATAAAAGCAGCGATTGAGCACGATATATGGAGACCTGCAATATGAAAGCTGCTGCTCCTTTAATTTTAACACCATACACATTGAAAGGTTTAGGAATTAACACACAAATGGCATATACAAACTGCATGTGCTGATTAGTTTTTAATGTGATTACCAGAGAACGAGGAAAAATGCAAGAAAAATGAGAAAATATGCATGCAAATATGCACGAAAAATTGGCAAAATAGGACA
>JAQIXX010004290.1:0-16720 GCA_034700605.1 Willowsia nigromaculata
GACAGACGGACAGACGGACGGACAGACACCGCGAACATTCTGAATACCTTGCTTTTTGCAATCGCAAGGTAATAAGGTGACTATGGGTTCAATACTTTTGCCACCATAAAGTAATAGAAGAACAATTCTTATAAACACACAATGTAGCCAATTGACTTTTATATAGGTATTATATTTGATAGTAGTAATAACACTCCCGTATAGAGTGTTACATTGATTACTTTCTTTGATCGCAGGAGGTATGTAATAGGTAAAGGGCTAATAGTAAAAATAATTTTTAGCAAGACGATAGACGATTCATATTTCATAAAACTTCATGGTTGCAACAAAAATACTAGTGATGAATGTCAGTCTTTGGTCATGATGACAATCCAAATTGACATATCATAGGCCATCTAATTTAAATGTATTGTATAAGTTGTGAATTCTTCTGAATCATTGTAATTTTTTATAACAATTTTCTTTTCTTTTTTGATTGCAGGTAAGCAAAAACTTTATTCGAGGTCGTTTTACAAGATGATATGAAAAAACAAGATATGCACACATAGCAGCAACAAACAGGTAAATTCTTCGAATGACATGCATCCTTTTAAATTATATAATCACATAAATGATTACGATTGTATGTTGTATTGTCCAAGGGTTTATGTAATGATCAGAAAATTTGGTTGCAATTTTATGCCCACGACGCTTCGGGTTCATAAATAAGCATTCTACATTCTCTATTCATATAACTTTACAATCAACAAGAAATTCAGTGAACCGCGTAAAAACGGCCAAACGAATAGAAACGCAAATTCTCAGCGACTATGTACTTTCGAGCCTATGACATAACTACAGTCAAATGATTTATCTCCAACATTCACATTTCTCACATCATGTGTTTTCATACTTGTGTTTATGGAACCCTTGCTCTATTGAATTTGTGAATATTTATCAATTGGGAATATGGGTCAAAAAGTGCATTTATCAGTTGAGGAAATTTTGATTAAAGATGCCAAACATCTCTTTCTCTAGCATACCTGCAATTGTGCTATTGGGATCTTTTCTGCATTTTCATAATAGATCTTCTGCATTCTCCACTGAATCTGAATTGGAGACCTAAGAAATATTCGATTATTTACTGGAGCACATACCTAAATCAAAGAATGGCAAATATTACACCACAGTATGGATATTTACTCTGAATTCCTACAAAGAAAGCAAGGACAGTGAAAGTATGCATCTTTTTATTTACAAATCCACAGTACGCATTACTTTCACCAGTGTGCACATGAGTATACACGTAGCCCTAAGCATATTTTCCCATGCAGTAATGTCGTCTATTATAACGATGTGGTATCAATACGGAGGCTCCATTTTTAGATATATTTGCTATAAAAGTCAGTTTTATTATTGGAGGTATTAATGGAACACCGACTGTCAAAGAATTTGAACATGAAAACTTGGGGAACTACAATGAGGTAGATGGAGAATGTGTGGGTTAAATATCTGAAATTGTAGAGGGCAATGAGCCTTAATATGCATCAAAGGTGACAGCCACAACAATAACGATGGTTTTTGATTCATTTTCGTTTATCGTAAGTTTACCGGAACAATCATCTAGATCAATATTCTTCATATTGCAAAGTTTTGATGAAACTGTTTGACTTGTATATGAAGTGTTATTGTTTTCTGTCAAAACGCTAATGATTACAATCAATCCATCAAAATTAAGAGTTATTCTGGAACTTGTGCTAAAGCCTTTGATGGACCAACCCGTTGATGCGTCAGTCATTCGTATATTTGCAGCATGTGGATGTAGGAAAATGCGTTTTATCGACTTGGGTTTTGACCACCATTACTATAGGTATATTTTTAAAGTCTAGTCTTACAGCTATTCTTGTTGAACCATCTTTTATACCTTTGACAATAAGGGAATTTGTAGCGTCAAACTATGATGTTGGGACGTTTTGGTACAAAGAATCTGAATTATCAGTGGTTATTTCTTCCATGAGAAGAATACCATTTGTCAGAACGCTACAAGGCAAGCTAATTCACTATGATTTCATGGAATCGTTCCAGGTATTTAATAATTCGTCATTATAAATAATGCCAAATACCTAGATACATGTTTTCATTTGAATTCAACGTTTATAATGTCATTTTTGCTGCAGTGCATTGATAACATTTTCAAAGGTCGAAATGCATGCCTAGGATTGAAATCCATAATGGCACCTTACCTGACAGGGTCACATCTGGGCCTAGGTAAACCAGCAATTTGGTCGCATGACATTTTGTCTCACCACCTTGTCATCGGAGCCGTCTCTGGAAATGTGGCTCACATAACATGTCTCATAAATTACAATTTATAAACATGTTTCTACTTGGTAGCCAATTATATTTGTTCAATAACATTGCAGACAAATTGTATAGAAGAATACGCATAATTTTCGAAACGGGACTAGATGATCATTCGACAATCATTTTCAGGACAAATTATAACTCTGAGAAACATTTGAGGGAATATAAAGAACATTTATCAAGTGTAACTCTTGGGCGAGAAGCAGTATTTACTCTATATGTTTAATGCAGCGGAATTCTTTTGTCCATTTTTGTATTATTTGTGGAATTTTGCATCAGCAAGACAGGTTATAAAATTGTGACGTTAGTAGCTCCTTTCCCTTTCTTATTCTAACCGAAATAAATTCTTAAATGTGTAATATTCATTTAATATTATGTCATGCATTATTAATGTCTGACAGTAGCATTTTGTAAAATACAATACCATTTTGCATCTGGTTATTCATTGCAATTTTTTATTGTATAACAGTTTAGTATATCTATAATGAATGTATTTTCTCTTATTTTAACAGTGGTTGTTCGGATAACATTTATATCTAAAAATTCATATTATCGTACTAAATAGCTGAGAATGAAATATTCGTAAAAGTAAACACTATCAGTTGACAGTTTACCGAAATGCCAATATCATTCAACACACTTCTAAAATCCCCAGACGTTATGTAGTGGCAAGGGCAAAATGTTTTTTTAATAACTAGAGAAAATATCAAACATTTAGCCAAACAAATAGTTATCACTATTATATCTGTGTTAAAATATTGGTGGAGAACTTTAGTAAATGTTGGAATAATACAAACGAAAGCTAACAGAATGCTTTTTCCTGCACTTGTAGTCTTATTTTATTGTGCACGTATCACGTTTACTTCAACATCTATTGGACTAATTCAATGTCTTCTAGAGACATGGTATACGCAAGCTACTGCATGTACCAAAGTTTTAGTGTTTAACAAGGAAATTGAATATTTTGAGTTGCGGACGTTTACATATACTTTTAGAAACGATCTACCACAACTGCAATTTACACAAATGTTTTATACAGAATCCGATTTTCCTGACATTTTTTATCCTAAACATGTGCAGGCTTGTAGTGTTGTGATTTACAGTGATCACATTGAAATAGCCAACATTTCTAAGAATTGGGTCGACTTTGTACCAGGTGTAAATGATTTCAACACTCATATATTCATCCTTGCACGAAATAATTCAGTACCTATTGAGGAAGTGACATCTGATGTTAAATCTTTGCTGAATATATTTTTTATTGTTTCAATTACGAATCTTACATTAAACCAGAAACAGACTGATTCAGATTTTAATTTCGTGATTGAAACATTGGATGCCAAAGCAGAGAAAGCAATAAGAGTCGGTACGATCGAATGTGACAGAGATGAAAATGAATGTTTTATCCTTGGCAAGCTGCTGAAGTTCAACCGTTGGAATTTGCATAGTGAGCCACTAACATTAGCAATGGCAGGAAGATTGCAAGCGCCCACCCAAAAAGACTTTGATTCTCTGAGACGAAACGAGCATCCTAGAGATTTTAAGTATTCGCAGTACTTCAGCTCACTTGTCATGATGATTGGTCTATATGTCGAAGGCGTAAACGGAACAGCGACCGTGGCATTCTTTGACACTGCAAGTTTTGGGGGATTTGACCCAGTGTCGAAAAAGTGGTTTGGGTTACTGAAAGAAGTGATGGTTGGAAATGCGCACACGTGCATTGGTTTGGCAGCTACTCAAGATAATGGTAGAGTGATGACACAGGCAAACGCATTTCTCTTTGACGACATTTCCTTCATCACCAGCTTACCTCGTCAGTCATCCGGATCCGTGCTCTTCTTTTTTGAAACTTTTCAGTTGAATGTGTGGTTGATATACATAGGCTTAGCTATGATGATGATTAGTTTGCTCATGACTCTCAACAGAAACTCCTTTCAGTCAGCTTTGGGAATCATTGTGAAGCCTTTAATTGATCAGCCTGCTGAGGAAACGATTCTCAGCGAATATTTTCCCAAGTCGTGGGTCCCTCTTTTTTCCTTGACAGGTTGGCTTATGTCTGTTACTGTGATTGGCTCTTTATTCAAATCCAGATTAACGTCTGTTCTTGTTGAACCCGGGATAACAACTCCTCCACAAACATTGTGGGAGCTGGCAGTATCCAATTATCGGGTTGGAACACTGTTGTACAAGGAGACTGAATTCGAGTCTGTAGTAGAACACTTGGAAAACTTGACATTAGTCAAAAGATTGAAGAGAAAATTCGTTCACTATGATTATACTTCACAAAATGAGGTACATTATGCGCATCTTTTTTAAATAAAACCACGACTTATTTTTAGACAGAAGGTATTATTTTAAACTACATGTCGCTCGTACATTTTTCAGTGTCTTCTGAAAATCCTCCAAGGCAAGTATGTATGCATGGGCTTAAATACGTTAGTGTCAACTTTTGCGCGGCCTCTCCTACGATTTAAAGATGGGCAGAATAAATTTTTATTCTCAAAGGATATCCTGTCAAGCAGATTTGTGGTTCCAATTATAACTCGCTCAATGGCACACATTAAAGGTTTGACTATTCTGATCAAATCAAGTTTATCGGAGAAAGTACTGAAATATTAAAATCCTTCATTGTTCATAAGAACCATAATATTTTTTCTCATTTACAGAAAGATTCAATTTCATTGCAGCCGTAATGTGGGAAAATGGACTGATTCATCATTGGATATCCATTATTAATAAAAATAGAATTCAAGTTACTCGATACTTGGATAATAGTGAAAGCGAGTCGTATGCACAAGTTGTGTATCCACTTTATATTCTGGGTGTTGGTTTGAGCGTAGCTTTATCAGTTTTTATTACAGAGAAATGTTTGTCACGACATGGAAAAATGCTTTTCTGTATGGAAAGGGACCGAAGTGAAAAGGAGAAAATTTATCGACACAGTTTTTATCAGTATGTGCAGTAAAATTATTGCCAAAACTTTGCATTTCTCTTTCGGTGATAGGATCATTACTTTTGCAGTAAAAATGTTGTGACCAGCAAGAAAAAGTAAAGAGAGCATATTGGCCCAAATTATTTATATTAAGTAATGGTTATGGTCATAGGCGGAGCGCTTTTCAAAGCATTATTTGGCAGTAATCCAAATTTCTCGTTGCTGTAATATAGATGATATAAAAAAGATGATGATTTGCTAACGTATATCTACTTAATTGCAACACGGCATAGTAATGCAATACTCTGAATTCTTCAACTTAGTTTTTCCTTTGCGGTTGGTGATAGCATATGAGAGGTTTAAGGGGATTCCATGTTTTTGCTTAAAAATACGTAAAAGTTCATCATCAGCGGAATCTAATGTAGTGGTAGATATTGTAAATACTTGGAATATCACTGGGCCATGATCGTAAACAAAGTGGATACTTTTGCAAACTCATTTGCCTTGTGCTAAACATTCAAGGATAAAATTGCAGCTTTTCCTCCGCAGAACATTTTTTAATTTTGATTACATTCAGACTCAACTAGACAGAATCAAGTAGTGGCTTTTGGTTTGATGCCAGAAGGGAAATTAACTTGGAATCTTGTTGGGAAAACTGATTGAAGAAACTAATGAGAAGGGCTGGTCGCTTCACTTGACAAAGAGGGTGGTCTTTCAAAAGTACATTTTCGTGCTGAAGATCCGATTGCTTTAAAACATTTCTCAGCTCTAATTTGACCCAGAGCACAAAACGTGGAAGGGAATATTTGCAACATCTTTAAACTCTAGGATGGGATGAAACTTGGATAAATATACAAACACTATTGATGTTGCTTTAAACCAACCTACAAGAAAGAAAATCGAAATCGAATTTCATTTTAGTATGCGATCTTTTTCTTTTCTTTCGTTTCAAGAAAACTTGTTAAAGAGGCTGGCCGGATACGACGTTGAAAGAACTTGTTAGGCGAAACCACTAACAATTTTATTACTCTTCCAATTTTTTACGACACTATCTAGCGGTCTAGTGACCATTGACTTCCATTCTAAATATGAAGGCAGAAAATTATCAAAAAATCCAATGACCTAACTAGCACCTTCTTTGTAGTAAAATGCAGAGACTCCCAAAAATTGGATTACAGCATAAAAATTACAGGTCAATATTCTTGCTTCCAAATATCTAGGATGAAACATTTATTCGCTGGAGTAATGTGTTTTCAATTATAGTAGAACAATACGCACTGTATTTAACGACAGTGGTCTTGAAAACATTATTGTTTAGTGATAATAGTCTAATAAAATTTCTTAGCTTGTGTCAATGTATAATATGCGTATGCATAAGAAATGGAGTGGGAAGAAGACTCATTAATTGATAAATATATTCTGTATCCTCCCAAGTTCAATCATCATTACATGATATACACAATTTAGGAGAAAAATACTGCTTGAATACAAGTACACAAAAGAAAAACAGAAATATAAGGCTTTATCCTACCCTACTGATGTTCAGCATTAGTTCATCATACAGTTATAAATAAAGTCTGCTTCTATTCAGAAAGAAAATGACAATGAACGATTAGAAGGTTGATCGGATCAAATATTTTATAGCTACATGCATAGATAGAATTATTTTGGCCTCTTCCAATGACTATGCATAGTTGCTTCTCAAACTACGTAAATGATACGGAGAAAAAGAGAAAGCAAACTAATCTTGATGAGAAATTTTCCATTTCATTCCACCCAATATTTGCAAATGCTTACTGTTGTAAATAGCCCATTTATGAGATAATAGCAATCGCTTACTTTCAACCAAGTGTTTTTTCCTAAATGACTACAGAACACTTAACTTTCCTTTCGAATACTACACTGATACTGATACGACGTGCTTTTACTACTTCATATTATATCTTAGTACATTTTATGAGGTAATAATAACGGTAATAGTAGCATCCATGTCTTTGAGTCTATAGTTGATAGGTATGTACTAAGCTTCTACGCTTCTACGAGAATTCCACGAAAAATGTTACGTATGAAGGTTTTTAGATACGCAATTTCAGTAGGGTGTACGATCGCAATTAAACAAAGCGGATTGTATTTTGAATCAGGTATTTTATTGAACATACAATAAACTAAAATGGAAGCGAAATTTGAAACCTCACACCTACAAACTGCCATATAAACTCTGTAGTATGATATTGATGTACCTAAGGTAATCTTCTAGCTCATAGTTATTACTTTTGCTGTTTTGTACTCATAAAAGCGTGTTGAATTCAAAGAGTATATGGTTGAATTCTTTCATGTGAATAAAGATTTATATGCTATGGGTACTCAATCAGCAAAAACTACTAGGTAATCGTAAGTAGCAGTACTGCTGCTTTATTTCATATGTATTTATAATCCAATTTCTTTTGTTGAAGCTCCAAAACAGGCTATAATGATCCATGCGTAAAGTATGCTAGAGTGAAAATAATCATTCATAAAAAGGTTTATAACTTCGTGTGTCTGTGCAATGAATTACTTCGTTCATATTTGTAACTAGTAGTACATTTAATGTTCTCTATGTTCTACCTCGAAATTACTGTTGCCACTTGTTATGCATAAGCAAGCAGCTTTGTTTTTCCACAATTTTGAAAGTTTTCCATTATGCAATCAATGATCAAACGCAGCCATTATAGGGCAAACCGAGCTGAAATTTACAAAGCCATTCGCTACAGAATTTAATTTGTTTATTAATCCATTGTATTTGTTTTTTATTCAGCATTTTTTACTGTATCTTGAAAACTTATTGGCAGCAAATGGGATGTAAGACTTAAGACGTCTGAATTTTCTCCAGAAACTCATTAGTTTTACGTGTTATGTAAACATGATTGTCTCCCATGTTTTTCGTGGAATAGGACACGTAATCAATACGGGAAAATTTTCACCATAGGGTTATGCACAAATGGAATAGCATCTCAATCTCTGCTCCAAGATAAATTTTCTTACAAAAAATGTTCATCTGTTGCAGACGTCATCTTTAAATTTCCAAGAAAGATTTTCTGGTTTGAGCTCATGTTTTCTACTTATGGAAGGAATGTGAAAAACTTTAATATCCAGCGCCTCTAAATTTAATAAATTTGAACTACTAGTGTCACACATGCTTTCGCCAAGTCTTTACGAAAGCGAAATGAGATTCCCATGCATGTTCAACTCTAAACTATTATGCATCGTTAATTAGTTCATCGATGCCATATCACGAAATCAAAATCCATATGTTCATAAATGCTCGAATCTTTCAGGTACATGCATAGACTATCAATCGAAAAATCACAAAATATCTCGTTGAGGAAGGACCATTGAATTTTTGCTGGGCTATTTTGGCAAAACATTATGTAAGCACTCTTCTAGCTTGAGCACCCACAGTTTATTCCATCATATATGCGTGTATGCTTTCAAGGATTTTTTTGTTGCACTTAACGAGTTACTAGCACACTGCAAGAGTGTAAATATTTTGGTTCATTCTTTCTCTTATTGCATGATTTTGTGGTTTTTAATGTTTAATATTTCTCCACTTTGACTTGTAGCGTTATGTGCGTACTATTTTTCTATTTTGCACATGGCATTTACATTGAAATTTCATAAAGGGCTGGTCTGTTGGAACAAGACGATATTGATTTTCCCCTGTAGTTAAAGTTGTAATATGCTTCCTGTGTAAGTGTGCAATGTAAATGGGGGAAACGTGAATTTGTATTGCTCAATGTTTGCGTGCAAACGAGAATAAAAGTGTCAGAGAGGACAAACGGGGAGCATAGCAATGACGTTATATAATATTCTGATGCCGAAATATGCACATTCAACGTTATACAGGTATTATGTCTTACATTATCCCTTACTATGTTAGTTGATTGTTGTTTGCTCCATGAAACAATAGGACATCTCATAAAGCTAGGCCAAGTACCAGTGCTGTGTACTTTTGCGCATTTTATTACATCAGCTATTAGCCTCCAGGGAAGTTGGCAATACTTGCAATTTTTATTGCTGTTCTTTACGAATTTTAAAAAGGGCAAGATCGAAAGTGATAAAGAGAAAAATTCCGGACATACTTTCTAAGCCACTGACTGCCAAAAAGTGTTTCATTGTATAATGGCCGTCTAGCCTAGCAACCCATTTTTTCACGAAACTTCGTTGATGCATATGCCACTGGCCAGTACCTTCAACTCATTAAATTCCCCCTGTCCGCATGTTTAACGTAACAAAATGACGGAGCATTGCATTCTCTGACGTTACCATGGTTACTGTAGGAACAACAATTTATGTGGGGGCGTATTTTAATACTTCTGTGTTGTGTCTGTGGGCTGCACGACACTTCCTTATCTCCGTTTTACTTTCGTACGACAAGTTGATTGTATGCAGTCAGTTAGATGGTTAATATACAAAATCTAAGAAGGCAGTGACAAGTTGACGAGAAGGCTTGTAAGGCTACTTGGAATATCCCTAAGTGAAATGATTGGACATATGTATGTATGTAGAGATGAAAATATGCTCATGCCAGTATTATGCAATATCTGTTGCCGTTATCAAAAGCGTAAACTTATCACCGGGTCGCGCGCGCGGATACGAGAAAGCGTTTGCTTTTATTACTTGTTTCCCTTGAATTGTATTCGTAGTCAATATAAAATTCTGGTTATTGTTTCTCTAACAAATATCCTGGAGAAATACAAATATTACCAGTAGTGTATGGCTTATTGTTGCATACACATAATACCAATAATATTAACGAGTTTCATATGGATACCTATATGCCTGCACATGTTGTGTATTTTATCAAATACAATGGAAGCGTTCAGCTAGTGACAAAAATATGTAATGGATTTAGTAGTAGTCCGGGAAAATTGAGCAGAAAGACAGGGGAAAATTTGCCTTGTGCTTGTGCATTGTTTTTACTTGCGTGTGTGGGTGAGTTTGTGACTCATTTCGTGCGAATATAAAAGAAAATGAATACTTACTGTGTATTATCAAAACTACGCTGACTGAATGGAGCTTATATTCATGCGTGTGTGTTTTACATAATACCATGTTGGTGAAGGCATTTGTGGTAGTAGACTATAGAGGTACGAACAAAAGCAGAGCTGGCATACCCGTGGGGTAAGGCTAGTTTTCATTTCATATTAAAAGCACATGGCTCGGTCTATTGTGAGTACATTCCACAATGAGTTCACTTGACGAAAACAACGCGACTCGTTCTTGTGACAGTTGTGGTCCGAATAAATTCCAAATCGCATTAAGGTGAGCAATAAGCGTAAATACACATGGTAGTGGTGATGGCTGTGGAGGAACATGGAACGTAGAAACAGGGGAAAGTCCAGTGAAGTTAGTCGTACCCACCAGCAGTAGTGCAAGTGATATTGGCATTGGCGTGGAAAAGAAATTGGCAACAGAGAAGACGAGAAAAACTTGTCAGGCTGCTACACCAAATGAATACTACCATAATGCCAAACAAGAAGTGATGGCCTTTAGTATGGGCAGTAAAAGTCGCGATTCGCAAAAAAAGACACGGTGTAGTGCTCGCTGCCAGAGCGAAAAATTAGTGAGTGGGGAATAAAGGCAGGATAGGAGACACATACTTCCTCAGAACAATAGTAAATCCTTTCATTGGCTGAATTACTATTTTTATGGTCATTTTCCCGTTAAAAGGCCAAGTAAAGTGAAAGTTGGACCCAAGAAAATTACGCCTTTTTCTTGTAGAAGAAGATCAAATGTGAAGGTGGGATTTATCCTCGAGTGGCTCAGTCTTGTAAAAATGTGATTTGTGGAAGGAAGTGAAAAAATGTAGGTGAGAAGTAAAGAGATCCGTTTCTTATACCAATTTGTGGATTGTGTCATCTTTCACATTCAATACTACACTTTGGAGAAACTTCCACTCTGTTCTCTTCTTGCTTAAGTATTTACGTCACATGATCAACACCCTGATTTATTGTGTTTCCGGTGAAAGCTAAGCGAAACGGACTTAAAGAAGGGAAATTAGAGATTACACTGTTACATAAAGAGTAACTGGATAGCTATTTCAACACCGTCTACCCACAAGTTTTGATACGAAAAGGAACATACAATACAAGCAAAATCCAAGAAGCATAGAATAAAAAGCAACCTTAAATTTTGCGAAAAAAAAAACAGAAAAACAAAAGTTGTTTAAAGAGTTTTTGTGGAGAGAAATTCCTTTCTTCACAGGTATTCACTAGATGAAATAAGAAAAATCAAACTCGCAATGAAACGATATTATGTATTTCACAAGTGTACAATTTCTACTATTATTTCAATCACTACTTGGGTGCCTTGTTGATGTATCATGCATCATTTTCATTGCATTGGGCTACCTTTCAATCATTCTCCGTAAGTGTCTGACTTCTGGGAAAAATTTGTTCCTAATAATGCAATGATGGAAACTTGAAACTCCACAGGACAAATGAAAATAACTTTCAGTATCGTTGTTTTTGAGCGAGTGGGAGGTGCTGTGGCTTGGGTAGTGGTGAAAACTGTGGAACAATAACAAATTGCTTTCTTCTCATTTCACCAATTCTCTATACTTTCCAAAATCATCGGTATGCCATTGAAAGGATATTATATGTATTTCTTGATGTTTATCAGTAAACCGAGCAGTAAATTATTGCGATGTTGGATTTGCAATGGTTCATAGCAAATTTTATTCTTTCTAAATACAGGTTGTAGGAAAACGTGCTTTAAAATTAACAAGTAAAACACCATTTATGGTTGTCTGACTGTCAGCTAAGAAACCATTTACATAAAAGAGACTTGAGAATTTGCTTCAAAGTTTGTCAAAACGTCAAAAAGTGATTAGCAGTTAATTAGTTGGTCTTCTAGTTTCAGTGCTAGATATATAAAAGTCAGGTTAACATTTTTAATTTATTTAACGAAAAAACACGGATTAAGTACGTCTTAATATTTTTACAAAATTGAGACAACTTTAGAAAGCAGCAAAGAAACAATCCATTTTGAAGTTGGGAGAACGGGAAAAAAGTCTTTTTAAACACGTAGATGTTGTATAATATGTGTGTAGTAGTAGTATAGCACATACAAGCAGGAAACTTTCCTCCTCCTCATACTTTGGTTTCCCCGGATTGTCCTTTTATTGCCCTTGACTTTAGTAACGAAAGAAAAGAAGAGATAAAAATGAGGGAAAGTTATTCCCTGTCTTTGTGACTTAAGCCAGATTAGTACACCATGTGATATTCAGCACAAAATTCAGACACAGTTTTTATACGAGAAATAGAAGTTGCAAGAACATCTACCCTCCACAATTCATAAGCCAGACATAAAAATGGCCATTCATTGTCAGATTTTCTCGGACTTGGTGACAGCAAGTAGCCCTACTTTCCTTTCAAGTTAAATTATGTATTCAACAGACATTTTGTGATCTGAAATGGCAAGGCAAGCTATCGTTCTGATAGAATTGTGTGAAAGTCGAAAAGATAAAAGTATTTGGAATGGTTTGAGCAGCAGAAATTCTTGGGGGAATAATATATGACGAATCACTGTGATGACAGGAGAATATTTTATCTTTCTCTGCCGACATTTTGAAATATTTTTTTATCCTTTCACCTTCACTCACATTAGCATTTATTTGCCGAGCTACTGACTGCATGCAAATGCATGCTCTCTTTACAAAATATTTTCCGCTACTAATGACCAAGCCACAATGAACGCTGTCAACAAGCATACATAAAAATTATCGTTGTTGTCAGGTACGGACTATCAATATTGACATCATACTTTACTTAAATAGCATGACATGTGGAGGGAGATAGCCTAATTTTTTGCGGAGTCCTTTGGAACATGTAGTAGTTTGAGTTTTTAAACGAAGAGAACGAACCTCTCGGGATTTTGACGTAATTGGTGTTAGCTTTATGTCTTTCCTGACAAGATAAAAAGCGCCATGAAAAAAGCTGGTGAATTGCTTCGTTGCTTTATTTGGCTGATGATGACAGCTGCCGCTGTGAAACGATGAGTGGGACATGACAGTATTCTCATAAAAACGAATCTTTGTGGACGACAAGGTTGGTGCGTAGCTAGCATGTTGCCACCACGTAGTACCAGTACCAGGGAGCAACTGACATGCAAAAGCGACTTTTATACTTCGCCCATCACATTGACTATTTTTAGAATCTCTCAAAAATGAATACTCTCCTTTTAAAAATCCAAACTAATTCTTTGCTCAGATAAAAGGAATAGATGCCTGCATTGAGTGCATGGGAGGTTATAATTATAAACTGAAGCTCACATATGGCCTAATAATACCTTTATCATGAAACTGGAGCCTTTATACTTGTGAGGGAAACTAATGACTCTACACTCCAGTAATCAAAATCATCATCAATCTTGTCACCAATGAAAATAGCGCCTTTTCTCTGTTATTAAGCAAAATCCGTTAATACATACATGTGAGAGTCTACTTGGCATAAGGATTTTCGAGCATCTACTCATCCATGCATAATATATTCCATGTAGTTAGGTTTGGCTCAATGTCAGTAGCTCAGATTTCTTTCTGCGTTGTATCCACCTGAAATTTGTTGATTACTTCTTTACAAAATGGTAGGTTTAAAGGAACGAACCGGCACAACTTCACGAAAAATTGGAAAGCTTACAAATTGGGAAATTGCAGAGATTTTTGCAGTTTCAGATGCTGCAGTGTAAATGAATATTTAATATTGGGGAACGGCTTTCGATACTTTGGAACAGACAGACTCAGCGATACAGCATTCTGGTTAATCGAATCTCAAGAATGATGTGTAGGTATAGCAGTGGGATAACGTAAAAGAGAGCATTTTCCATTGAAGTCCTCATTAACAAGAAAAATTTCCTTATTTATTATAGACACCAGTCATAGTCATGAGAAAGCCATTATTATTACCCTATTAATATGAAAGTCATCTTATTCCCAGCAATCAGTCAAGTAAATATCTATCAGACAGGAATTTTTGGTGTGGGAATTCAGGAGCTACTATTCAACTGTTTTGGAAGAGAGGTTTTGAATCCCAAATATGTAATCCCATTAGTGGCAACTTATCACATCAGTTGAGGCTATTGCCGTTACCACACTGCAGATGTTCTCAGTTTATTGATGCAATACAGCTTTAGCCTCATTGGGTTGCATGCATCAGTCTCTAGCAAGTATAGCTAGATACATAATATGTGGAGATTTCAATCTGAAAGAATCTTGGAGCTATTCCAAATTAGAACACTGTATTACAAAACACAATGCAAAACAAATTATAAATATTACGACGAGGAAAGATTCTATACTTGACCTAATGATTGTTAATTGTCCAACCAAAATGACTAATACTCAAGTATTTGACCCACATATCTCAGATCATTCACTTATCTACTCGGAGTATAAAACAAAACGCCCTCCAATTGAAAAAAGAAAAATTGTGTTTAGAAATTATAACCGAATTAATCAGATCAATTTATGCACAGATATAATCAATGCTAATGTTAATTATGAGCAATCATTGACCACTGATCAAAATGTTAGTATTTTCCATGAACAGATAAAATCAATATTTAAAAAGCATGCACCTATAAAATCTAAAAATATCAAGAGTGATAATAGCATATGTTATGTTTCACAAGAAACAAAACTATTGATGAAGAAAAGAGATAAATTGAGTAGGGACATGAAGAAAAATGGTGACATAAATACACAAACAGAATTTAGAAAGACAAAGAAAATTATTCGAAAAAGTATAAAAGATGACACAAAAAATTTTCTAAGCAAACAAATTTCAAAAACTGGCTTATGGCCTGTCATTAACAAAATGACAAAACATCAGTGTAGCAGTGAAATACCTTTCAAAGCTGAAGACATCAACCTATTTTTTAGCAAAATCTCTGAATTAAATAACAAGAATGTGCAAAATGATATGCCAGATGCAACAGATTATAAATATCCATTTTACTTCTCTAAAATTAGCACCCATGATGTAGTAAGAGCCTGGAGTAAAATGAAAAATAAACAGAGCAAGAGTGAAGATGCTTGTGAGCTATCTAACATTATGTTCTACTATATTCTCCAAATACCAATTATAACTTATTTCATCACAGACTTATTTAATGAGATAGTAACGCAAGGACATGTGCCTAACTGCTTAAAAATTGCAAAGATCGTTCCCATTCCAAAAAAGACAGAAGTTAAGTCATGCGGTGACCTACGTCCAATTTCTATTTTACCTGTCATATCGAAACTGTTTGAGAAAATTATATACTCAAAAATTATAACATACATAACAAAAAATAATATAATCTCTGATCACCAATTTGGCTTCAGGCCAGGACATACTGCTACACATGCAGAATTATATATGAAAAACATTATAAAAACAAACAGTAATAACTCACTAGATACAGCTATTGTATGCTTAGATATTCAAAAGGCGTTTGACACAGTGGGAAACAAATTATTAATTAAAAAACTACGACATTATGGCATTTATCTTCCATGTTTAGAATCTTACGTATCCTGTCGTCAACAATACATATTTGTGAATAAGGAAACCTCAAAATTAGTAAAAACTGAATCTGCCTTAGCTCAGGGTGGGTGTCTCAGCTCGATAATGTTTTCAATATTTATTAATGATCTGCCAAGTGTGTTGAAATACAGTGATATAAGTATTTATGCTGACGATTCTCAGTTAGCAAAAAGTTTCTCACGTTATGATTGTGTTAGTGACATGGATATGCTTCATGAAGATTGTACAGCTATTTTATCATGGATGAAAAATAACAATCTTACTATAAACATTGGAAAAACTGAAGTCTTATACATTCCGCATAGCAGTAGGAATAAGCAACACTGCTTCGAATTATACATAAATGGACAGCAAATAAAAGCCTCAAAGACAATAAAAACTCTTGGACTAACAAAAAATTGTAATCTTGACTGGAAGGAACACACTGATAATATCGCAAAATCTTGTAACAAAAGCCTATGGAAGATAAGAGGATATCATAATATGCTTTCACAGAAACACCTAAAAATTCTTACTGAATCGCTTGTGCTCTCAAAGCTATACTATATGATAGGAGTATGGGGTGACTGTGCAAAAAATAATGTTAAAAAAGTTGAAAAAATCTTTAAAAGCGCATTAAAAGTTGCAAAAATGACAGCATCAACCAATTCAACCTGGCTTTCACCCACCTATATGTATATATATGAAACAGGAATAATAGCACATCAAAGCTACTACAATTATGGACCAACGCTGCTTCTTAACAAAATTTGCAAAGAAAACATCAATACCAGAAAAACTCGCAACAAGCAGCACACATTCATAAGTAACAACAAGGATTATGACTACCTGCAAATCAAACTCACTGAGACATGGTCCAAAATACCAGAAGAAATCAGGAACC
>JAQIXX010004291.1:0-16685 GCA_034700605.1 Willowsia nigromaculata
GGAAGCCTTGACCCCGGGATAGCTACTAAACTCGTGGACTCCATGATGATGACAAGAATGACTCCCTTACTGACACGAAACTCGTTCTTCAGAGGAACACTATCATGTTATCACATTAGTCACACGCACAGGGGATTCCTTAAGGCTCCTCTCCTAAGAAATTACACAAAAGATCATTCATGTCTTTCCTTGGTATCCAGTCATTTTGACTCAAGAGAATTACTGATTCCACACTAGCGAATAGAATTTTCTTTTTACACCAAATTACTCATTAATTATACTTTGGTCACAAAAAGACATCACCAGCAACACATTCACACTACTACTATATGCAAACCTTGTCGAATAGACTATGGCATTGACAAGCACACAAAAACGAGCAAATGCCTGTAAATAATGACCCCGTAAAATTTAGTTATGGACCGGCAAACTACTGTGAGCACTTTTACAACTTTTCGTAACCATATAAACGCACATGATCTAGTTTTCTCCGTGTTTCAGCACTGCACACGTATAAAAGGTTGACTTATCAGATCATCTTCAACATCATATCTCATCGTAAGTATTTGTTTGCAAATTTCAAGTGAATGAGTTTCGTGTGGATGCATTTTAAGAAGGTTTTAAAATCACTTTTCTTCAGTGAGGCACATCACTCCTACAACTTGAAACTACTGACGCAACAAAGGGAATGCACACCACAACAGCCACACCACACCATCGCACACACTCATCCAACATCATGCAATCAACTAGCAACTCAAGATAGAAAAGCGTATGTAGTCGTGCAATGGTCAGTAGCGATGTAGTCAGTGCAAAACATTGATGCCACCAAGCCTAGATGATGAATGAATTGCATTGTTGTGTGCTATTATTGTTGCAGAGAGCGAGAGAGAGAGACTTAAGTGGGGGTGGTAATGAGTCGCCAGGACCAGTAAATTTTGTGTTAATGTCTGTATCCACCTCAAAGTAAAGTGAATAATTGCGAAAGAGAAGAAATGAGCGATAGTAAAAATGTTATGTTTCGCACAAATTAAGCTCAGTTTTTCTGCCTGTGCATATACTTATGATTATGATGATGATTATTACCACGATTACTATTGAAGCTCATTGGGATATTGGATTGGTAATACGTGATCCATATTATTATTTACTTTACTCACGCGCACGCACTACCACTACTGCATTGTAAGTCTTATTGTATTTACCCGACAAATTATTTTTTAGACAGGTGAACAGGCACTACGAAAACGTGTGAGCCTTGCTAGAGCACTAATTATACATATCCTGCCGATGATTAAATGCAAGCAAGTAAATTTTTAGGGTACCTTTATCATTAATCACATTATCACTATTATTATACAATATGTATCTACCACCTACCTACCACATTCAACATTCAAACAGAAACATGCCGACTTGAGATGTGGTATATGACTACTTACTTTACTACTGCTGCTGCTGCAACATAGTTTTACAAAAGACGCAGCAACTAACCTCAAACTTATTTCAAGACATGACCAAATGATCACTGATCATCACTCACTCTCTAACACCGTGTTATGGCAGGACTACACAGGTATTAATATGAGGGGCTAAAAAGGGATGCACATAAATGGGTTTATAAAAAGTAACACAGATAGATTTGCTTACACTACTAATACCATTTTCTACTAATCCTCTAACTACAAAAAAATATAATACAATTGCCACGCTCAAAAGCTACAATTAAAGCTTTTTGCTCTTGTGTAGGTATTGTGCATACATATTCGCAGTGGCTCTAATTCTTAAAATTCAACTTACATGGTTGTGCACAAAATAAACCAGCAACACCCTGTTTTTTTTATTTTTAAAAATTCGATATGATGAGACTACATGTTGAATGCAGTTCCTCTCAAACATTCGAACAAGCTTCCATAAAGCACGTTAAGGCGCATCAACATCGACACAATATAGTCACTGGTGCATAATAATAAATTATACCAAATAAATGAGCTGCTTTTTTGTTTCTAGACGCATGCATGACGCACTATATCTTATGCTCTCATGCTGACTCCCACAAACAAAAATTGATGATGATATCTGATCTTAAGGCTTTCATTTTTGCATAATGCATGTCTATATATGCAAGAAAACCTTCATTGTTTTGCTCTTGCAGATGAAATGGTAAGGTTCAAACTGTTTTAAAATGTGTTTTGTATCAAATCTTCCTTTCTACGTGAAAAGGTGTTGAAGGTGTTTGTACAATCGTGTTGATTATAATAGTAGAAATTTCTGAGTAGAGTTGTGTAGGTGCGTTTGGTTTCAAATACCAAAACGGCAAACGAACGCATGCGCATTGCACTAGTGCTAAAATTGCGCTTACATTTTCTTACGTTCACTTGCACGACTGATTCTACACAATCGATTTGAGGCACATGGACGGATGCTGGTTTGCTGCTGTCACACTTTTTGTTTAATTACAGAAAATCAAAGCTCGCGTTTTGTTAGCTTGATTGCGAAGTGATGATTGAGTGCTGCTTCTCTGTACTTTCAACTAGTTCGATCATGGTCATCATATGAAGTATTATGTAGGCAAAGGTAATAAGAGGCTTTGTTTCGAGAATTGGATTCTCTGTTGGTACTAATATGGTTAGATGAACTCTTTACTTTGCGATCAACGTTGAGCATTAGATATTCCACAGATGAAGCTGATGAACAATGAAAACCTTTACTCTGAGACTCGGTGAAAGGTGTCAGTCAAGTTACCGGTGTAACTAAACTCACAAAGCATAGGTATATATTATCATTTCGATGAAGCTTAATATTTATTGTAATACATTTTCTCAACCCAAACATCATCGTCCGGGTTATCATCCTAGTGGTCATTAATTCCTAGTAATATGTGTTGTTTTGAAGTTTCAAATTTTGAGACGTTGCATTTCTGTTTCTCGGTATTTTTAAGGTGAAGACGCTCTTAGGTTTTGCTTCCCATTTGTGAGAAACCTTATAATTGCCACAAACAGCAAATTGCGTGATAGAGTAGTCAGCAATGAAATTTCAAGATTGAACTCCTTCAACTTACGGTGCATAATAATCAAGCAATAATCTCTGTCTAAGCAAGTTTGTCATACTTCAAAGAATTTATTGTAATTGCTTATTTCAGAAAAAATAGTTAACTACCAACTGTAAAGATTCAAAAGTTATATGACCTCACAAACAGACCACCAACGTATTGTCCATTATTAATGACAGTCATAATGCAACTTCTCTTTACTTTTTAAGTACAAAATAAATACCAATTTTGTCGAGGATGACTTTGTCATTTATTTTTGTATGATGAAGTTAACGAACTCCATGCCATATGATGACATTTTGAAGAAAAAATCACAGCTTTTAAAAGTACATACACCTTACATAGTCGCAATATTGTGATGCTAGAAATAACTAAAAATATCATTGACTGTCATGCGTTGATACAGAATAGAATAGCCGTATTTGCGTGCATATTAACAATTCCGCAATATTTCTATGTAGTGGGTGGCCATTTGATTTTCCATTGTTCCGTTTACTAACAACTAATGATTAAAATAGTAGGATATTGATGTTCTTCTTGGTTGTTGGTTTAATGGAATTATAAGTATAGAAACGTTGACTGCAAAAATATACACAAAAATCGCAGATCTCGCGAGGTACATACGTAACACATGGCAGTCATGCAGTCAGTCTTGTAACAATGGTTTCCACAGCTCGCTCGCAGAGATATATAATGCACGATAAAACGGCAGTTTTGCATATTGATATGTAAAACATGATTTATAAATAATCGGATGTGTGATGATATGATTTGATATGACGAATATCATGAACGATATGCAAAACGTAGAGCAGGATCATGGAATGATTCACACTTGCACTTACATATCCCATAATAATATTCTGATTGTTTACGCTTAACAATGATCACAGATCAAACATGATGATGAGGATTCTAAAAATATTAAATAAAAATGTTGCTACTTACTAGTGATTATCCCTCATTCTGCATTAATAATAGTATAAACTACTACTGCATGCACTTTGGCAGCATTTTATAGACTTGCTACAAATAGTACAGTCATGCGCATTTGTATCACAAGAATCGATAGTAAAAACGTTATCCCTGGTTAACGCGCAGTTAAAACAATAACTGCAGGAGTTATTAATGTGGTGTATCATGGTGAGGAAAAAAATAACAAGTTGTACACAAAACACAAACATATTATTATAAATAGTCTCATTTTAAATCTAGCGATCCAAAAATTAATTTTGTTCCACGTAATGGTTTTCTAGGGTTCTTCCTTCTTGCATTAACCCACACCACTTCAATATAAACCCTGCTTAACGGTTCTATTGTGGTGATGCGGTGGTAGCAATTAAAACCATAAATTTTCATTGAATTTATCACATCGCCATCATCAATGAGATCGAGACTGATGAAAAACAATAACAAACTTTACTTGTGTGCATGAATGCGATCCATTTGAAAAAATCTTTTTTGAAATATGATAGAGCTACTAGATTTATAAAGAGTTTGATGCTAGCTGCAACCACTGCCGTACCTAAAATATACACAAGTTTACCAGTAGAATACATTGCAGCAAAAGTAGTTTCTGCTAAAAGCAGTGCTTGCGCCTCAAACTAACAATTATCAATATAGCACGAAATAGACTCATAATATAGATTAGAATGCTAGAAAACGTAGAGGGATTTATTCCCTTTATTAAAGAATATCACAATATAATCACTTGTTAAAGAGCATGCACTTTTTATTAATTATTTTATCATATATTATTCGTAGTGCTAATTGAAGTTCTTTTCCTGAGTGAATATATTTAACATGCCAATCTTACTTACGATTAATTGATATCATACGCAGATATTTATAGGTATCTATCATGCAGTCAGATGCTTGCCATTATAAAAAGTATTATCAGTGTTCTACCGACAAACTAGCAAACAGTCATTTACAGGAGTTATAACACTGATAAATTCTATTATTTATTACTATTCTTAATATCAGGTAAAAGCAATAAGTGCTAAATACTAATTAAAGATTAGACAGAGAATGCATCTCCTAAAAATAGGAAGTTAAATCGTGTTTACACACTTGGACAGGATATTTTGGCTCAACTATGAATTTGGCATTTTGCATTTATTTAACAAGTTGATTATATTTAATTTCAATGCATAGCAACAACAATGGATGAAAGTGCTTTTTATCCTTCCCTTCAGAGACGGAGGAAATGCTCATGTATATCTGATCCATTTGTGTTCTAAATTTTTGTCCAGATAAAATTGCTACCTTCAATCCAGGTGTATTTTTTAAAGAGAAAAGTTTAACTGTAACATGGATAGTTCATGATTTTGAACAACATCGTATTCGTCAATTACTAAACAGATTTCAATTTGTATGCTTTGTTGTTACATGTAAATATAAAAACCCAATGTTTCCTTTAGCATGGAGTAAAAAAGAGCAAAAATCTCACTACAATTACAGTCATCATACAAGGAACACATCTCTTTAACAAATCACACAATATTCACGAAACAAGCGAGAAGGCATGCAATGCAAATTTGAGCTTTGCTAGGCAGCTTGTTATGTACCTTGATGATAGGTATTATGTGTCTGATTACTGCATTTTATGCATTTGTAACGACGGAAGGAGTCAGAAGTAAGGACGACAACGGATGTAAGACATACAAAACTATTTATTTTGTAAGAATTATAAAGCCATTAAAAATATTATCAGTTGTCTACTTTCTCAACCTTAAAATTACACATGTGCGTGCACTTATCGCGCTCGATGGATGAAATTGCTGGTAACTTTTTAAGCAATTGAATTGTCTAAGAGCAATAATAAATAAAAGTGCATAAAATGTAAATTGTTTGGGCCAAATTTTAATTAGTATAATTGTTTATATACAGTAGAATATTATGCGAGTAGAAACTGCATTGTATTCACTAATAGTGCGTAGTGTAAAGTAGCTACAACTATAGGCGCTAAACATTTTGTTGTAAAAAAATTTTCGTGCAAAATGATTTAAAAGGCTTCTAATTTTAATTGATTTGTAAATGACAGCAGTTAAGAATATCTTTTGCAACTCTGCAGACTTGAGCTCTCCGATTGATGTAAACCAAGAAAGAATAGTTAGTGGTCTATGGAAATAAAGTTAAGTAGGATGAGAGTGTCTAGTATCATTTTGATGTCTCAAAATCAGTTGCATGGTCGGTTGTGAAGAAAGCACTCGTGCAAATCAGTCCACCCAAAATGTCAAGCGTTAAGCGTTCTTATGTGTTCTTACAGTTCCACTCCCACACACCAAACTTTTACGTAGAGATACTTTCAAAGAGCGAAACGGCTAATAATGACTTATCAGACTATTCAATTATTGTGTCTCCCATTAAATATAATACTAGGGTATAAAAAATACGATTCACATTATTGCACTAGGCGATTCTAAGCTTGGAAAGTGTCAGTGTACCCTCGCTTTGAGCATGTCATTTTTTTCAAATTTTGCGATTTCATCAATGCTACACAAATTTGTAGATATCGTAAAATATTCATGCGAGAGATCCGATATATACTTAGCCATAGAAGCATTTCTGCTGCAGATTACAGAGTAGAGGAACATAAATATATAAAATAATATGTTGATGTGCACAATTTCGAGAGGTGGTAAGCTCTAAATTGTTAAGTAATTTGAAGTCGTAGCAATTATGCTTTATTGTTCATAGAAATGACTCCTGTGCCATAATCATCATCATGAATGAGCCCAGACAAAGGAAATAATTTATAGCAGCTGAAGACACTTATTTTCTTGTTTAATGAAAGTGTGTAAAATAACAAACTGTATATATGCTTGTGGTTCAATGCGTCTATTGGAGTTTAAAATTTTGCATGCCAAAATTGGAGGTTTTGCAAAAAAATGTATTTACTTTGTAGCAGCAAAAATAATTATAGTCTTGTTATGCAGTTAACAAACAAGATCAAAAATGCATATATTGAAGCTTCATTAACTTCAACAAATGTCTGCAACTGGTTGGCTAGAAATGGTGGTTTAAGTATGCATTTTCAACCTGATGAGATAATTGAACAGTCATGCAAAAATGAAAAGGAAGTTTACGGGTTACATAAAAAGCTATTTTCGTGTTTGCTTTTAGCTTGAAAATCTTGCAAATTGTAATATTACATTTCTTAACATGTCCAAAGACTTTTGGCACAAAGTAAGCTAATATTTCACTGGCAAAAATTATCTTGTCGTAATGCATACCGCTTTATAAAAGTTGCGTTAAAAAATTCTACTATTTCTATAGCTTTTTGAATGAATATTTTTGGATAGCAAAAATCAATTCTCTCCTGAAAATAAGCGACAGACAATAGCTCTGGTTCATAAAGTGTTAACCTAGACTGACCTGTAACTTTCAATGAACTTTATGTAAACACCCAACCCTTACCTTAATCAAAATAGCCACAATCGTAAGACTTTCAACGACCTTTAAGTGTCGGGTTTGGACATGTCGCCACGACAAACATTGACACCCTCAAAAGCTAAAACAGTTATGAATCGTAAGTAAAAGTAGTCATTCGGGACATTACTGAAGTAACAATTACTTTGCTGCAATTGTCTTAACAACACAATAGTAAATTATGAACATTATCGCACTGCAATCGTTACAACCATTTACAAAGTCACTTCATCTATGTGGCGTGGGACTGTGGGACACTCCCATATCTGCTATTCACCAAACGTAAACTTTTTATTTGAATGAAGTTCAAAAACTCAGGTTTAATCATCTGGGCGTAGGCGTTCATCGTTCATCAGAGCAACAGGGCCAGATTTAGGATCATCGTCAGTCAGTCAACCAAAAGAAATGTTTTTAAGCAGCCAACCAGTTGGATTACCTTTCATTTCTACTTACATATCTGGTTGTGGTGTCTTGTCACTTTTGTGACTGAGCAACTAACTGGCCTAATATCGCTATTATTACTACCAAGTTTTGTGATTGTTGTTGTAGCTTAGTTTTATTGGCCAGCATTATCATCAGAATTAGAATTTTAACGTATTTATGTCTAAACTGACCATGTCGACGACATTGCAGGTACGTGACAGCCAAGCAAGTACCTATTTTATAAATAACTCACACGCACAAAGTCTTGTCTTTTGAAATTGTCAAAAGTGGGATTTTCGTGCTATTAGCACAAGATGAAAGTGTAATGAAATGCTTACATGTACTACCACGCACGTAATAAATATTCAACATTGAATCAATTTTCACATAATAAAAAGTATATAAAGCATAAAAACATGATGATAATGATGAAAACAAAATACACCAGCATTAGACTTGCATATTTATGGTATGGTAAAATGTGGCTGTTGATGATGCGGGAATTGTCACTAAGCAAGCATTAATATAGGCAGTAAAACATTCTTTTCAAACTGTTACTCGCCCACGCAACGGCACGAGTTTGCACAAAAAATCCCTTTTCCATTACTCATTATTAAGCATTAAGTACCGTATGTACTAAACTCACATCAGCAAGAAGTACAATAAATGGCCTACTACCATCATCCACTTGCAAAAATGTAGTTCGTACATTCACTTTAATATTTTTATATTCTATTACTATTATTATGTTTTTTAACCATCAACGCTGCTTGCCGTATTCTCCTGACAGTTTGACTGACAGATTGTCTGTGCTCTTGTATCCCTGACTCTATGTGTTTCATTCATATGAATGAGAAAGGACTTTACAATAAATCGATGAACCAGTGGGTAGCATCAGGTCAGCATTTGCACACATTGAAAATAATCAAGCACGACCATCATTAACGCTAGAAAATAAAAATACTCATGATGGCAAATTTTTTTAAATAAATAAATCCGTAATCAATTTTCTCAAGTCTATATATGAGAAGGAAGTGCAATGAAACTTTTTTTTCATAAAAAATGCCAAAAACTGATACCTGATTATTATCATGATTAGGTGCATGGTGCATCTAAAGTTGTTTTGTTGAGAACTATAGTGGAAATACTCCTCTTTATAGCTTTATCATATAGGTAGTATCGATTGTTGAAAAGAATATCATACTCGCGCAGTGCTTCAAAAAATATCGATTGAAAATTACTGGTAATAATCTCAGCAGAGCTAGAGTACAATAAGTTAATCAGCCAGTTTGACGTCTTGTTTGAAAAAATTTGAAATCATTACGGACTGAATGGATCATCAAGATCCTTTCTCTCCATTTACAGATAATAGACGAGAGCGCTTCTTCATGGGGTTGTCAATAATACTATAAATTTTTACTGCTATTATTGTTCCCGTAAATATTACCAATATAAATATTTCAATAATGTAGCGTACGATCAGATTTTTTATAAGGAAGTTTATTTTTCTAGCTGATCATCGCTATGTGGGTGTACGACTTCATTATGTGCCCCTAAAACGGACAAGGGACAGTAAGACTAATCTGCATACATGTGTGGCAAGGCAAGAGATTATGAATTTTCTGTGTTTACCAGATTATTTCAAACAAAAAGGAAACAAAAATTTCATTAATTATGCCAAAATATGTAGCACACAAATGAACTCACAGCGGAATTATTGCAAAATGTAAAAATGTTTTCATGATCAGTGTGACCCTTTCTCAACCGCTTGCCTTATAAGTATTTTCTGTTCAGTCGGGATTTTCGTATCCAGGGAGTACCTTAACATTGGGATTTCCTTGAAAAAATCCTACACTTGATCTGTCTAGGGGATTGGTGAACCTGAATATATTGTTTTTTTGCTGATGACGACATTGGACAAATTCAGTGCGTTTGTTGCAGCCTGCAGCTGCGCCTTATGCAGTTTACTGGCTTTTTCATTAATGATAATACATGGTAATGATAAAATTTGAGAGAGAATCCAAAATGGAAGTCGCGAAGGTCAATTGTTTTTCAAGACTAATTCTACAGAAATAAGGAGGTTGTGTTTGGTAGTGATGTTCACGTGACTGTACTACTGCTGAGGTCGGATACATAATGGTCAACAACGCTACACATTTTGTACTTTTGTCATTTGTACTAGACCTACGCTTTGGTGTGTTGCGCTGAGAGAGCTCTTAATGACTTTCAATAAGTAGGCATATATTAATTTTACCAATGGAAACAAGAACAACGATATGATAAGCCCTAAGAAAAGCTATCAGCGCCTTGTCACCGGTTTCACAATGGCCAGGGCCTATAACAATGGTTACAACTTAAAAGATGCATAACAACAACAACAAGTGCATTAATGTAAGGAAGAAACATAAAACCATGAAGCGTTGTATCCAAAAGAACCGTGTGTTCCCTGTCTGTACCCTCTGCTCTATGAATAAACCTGCAACCTGTCATAATTGCACATAGAGTCATTTTTGATGGGCAAGTAGTGTTTTGCAAAATAAAAAAATAATTAATGTGACCAAATGAGGAAAGTACAATACTATTGTCGTAAAATAAATGAATGGGGATAATGAGAAAATACTTAGTGTCCTATATGACGTAGCCACAAACATGATGCTCCGTCTCTACTATTATTCACTCACCTTTTTTGCTCGTCGTATTCACGTTCGTCGAGCGAGACTCCAAAATACGAAGAAAATGGCCCGACGATGAAATTGCAGTCCAAAAGATGTCTTGCTTTGATGAAAGGCTATCGGGACCACACCTGACGACGACGTTGAGCTCTGCGTTGAATGAAGAAGGAATTACGTGACAAAATAATATCGTAGTAGTAGTAATGATTATCAAGAAACCGTTCCATGTAATTTTGCAGAAAACGAATATTACAACAACTCCATTCAACCCAAGACAATAAATAGATACATAAACTGAAACTGTATGCTAAAATATTAATCACAATCCTATAATATACTTTTATGCTCTTCTCCCTCACTAAAATAAGGCGTACTGGACTTGTGCATTGTGATCTGCACTTTGTCGAATTTCGTTGAAAGAAACCACCAAAATATTAGTATTAAGCTTGGTTTATTTTCTTATCATTCACAAGGGTTTATCACCAGGCACTCTTCTTCTCAGCCATCATCACAGACACACACAATCACGTACATAATTACATAAAATATCATCGAAAAGGCGGATGTGAAAGGGTGGGTGTACTTCACATTCCACGAAATGATTTTTTGTTGGAATTGGGAAAAGGGAGGAGTAGTGGGGTTTAAAAGGGGTCATGTTTGCGTACATTTTTTTTCAGCAAACAGACATCCAACACTTGTATTTCCACAAAACAATTTCTGAAAATTTTCCTCAAAACGAAATAAACGCTTGTTCACTTACCCGGTGAAATGCACACGTCTAACGGAGGAGAGGAGGATGATGCACATGGTTCCTGGTTGCAGGCGACACGAACAAATAATGATAATGATGAGGATGATCTCGTCCACTTGGATGGATGAGAGACGATGAGAAAAAAACGCAGGTAAAAATTTAGGCTTTAGTCGCATTTATTACTATTAGTATTGCATCTTCTTCTTTTTGTGTTTCTTAGTGATTGTATATATACAGCAATCCTTTTCAGCAGGAGCGTCATCATCATCTTCATAGCCACTAGCAGTGGTAACATAAAAGATGAATAAAGGAGTAAGTGCAAGTGGTGGTGGTGAAGAATAACCGAATATGTCTCAGATTATGAGGCACCATGAAACATAGATTATCCACACGTTAAATGCATACGTATACCTGCTTTATGTATCACAAAATATCGTCATCAACTCATGTGAAAAAGAAATGCAAACATCTTCTCATGTCCTGATATAATCTATTATTTTAGTCCTTTAAGCTAATTCGGGTGTCATCATAAAACAGTCTTTCAAAAGCTGAAAAAAGGAAATTTAACATGTAGATGCGAAAAATATAAAATGTTATTTCTTGTATCAGCGCTTACGCTTATTGCCCCTGATTTAGTCTCTTACATTACATGCGTTTTGGCTTTAAGACATTTTACACTTGAAATATCAAGTTCACAAATATTCAAAGATTCATCTATGATTTCATTCTAGGCTGGTAATTAGTGCGCTGATTAATGTTTTGCGTATAGGGCAGAGAGAAATTGATTGGATTGAAATAAAATCTAGTTTTACTATCAACTTCTCGAGGTTCTGCAAATTCAGTCCCTGTAGGTTTGGTGTTGGTGTTGCAAAACCATATTGGAAGATACAAGAGGCATAATTTTCAAGACAACCAAATATTTGTATTGGTGACGTGATCTACTTGCACATGATTATTTATCCTCGGCATTTTTTAGTTAAAAAACCTTTCTTATTACAAGTTTGAACATAGAGTATTATATTTTAGCTGTTGTATGCATTTACACTGTTAACAATGTTTCTCTACAATTATTACTACAATCATTTTGCATCATAAATATGTTTCACCAATACAATAGCAAATATTCTACATTCGTTCTATAAAGTATCTGTTGAGTATTTATGTTCATATTGGTATAATATCCCATATATCTGTATTTTTTGTTTATATCGACGATGATTTGATGATTTTGGTATTTAGTGGCATTGAGCTATGTAAACTTTTTTCATAATAATAAATAAATAATGGTATTAGCAAGCCAGAAAGCATACTTATTATAATATATCAGCGTTACTTTGGTTATATCACCATCACCAAAAAGTCACCAAGAAGAAGAGTGATCTTCTGATCTTCATCATCTCTCTACCACCAGCATGGAAGAAGAAGAAGAAGAAAGGAGCGAGGTCCACATCATTTTTAATGTGCATACTTGCCTACTACTCACTCAACTACCATGCAAATTACTTATGCACGTTGCTTTTTTAGCTTTTTACAAAGCACTTTTTTACAAGTAAGCCAAAGACAACAAGTAAACATCATCCGAGCCTACCCTTTTACCAAATACGGTAGTGGTACCTGTTATTACTCAACGCTCGCTCGTTTGTTGAAGAAGGCTTTCTCCTTTTTAAAGTTTGAAATGGTGTAGGCGTCTTTGGCTTGTTTTTATACATCTTTTAATAATAGTAGATGGACTGCAGCTTATAGTATGTACATTCAGAAGAATATAGTCGCTTCTGTGGTAGTATTACGTATGTGCTCGCTCCAAGAAATAATATATCATCAAGATGTTATTGGTATTAGGCATTGTGAGAAAATGAGGTATACATGCATACAAAAATATTTTTGATTATGCTCTGTGTATTTTGTCGTTCTTACGTATCATTTAAGGTGGCGTATATGATATTTGCTTGCCACCACAACCACCACCACAATCACCTTGTGTCGTGTAATATAAATATAACGCCGCAAGTTTATTGGATGTAGATCATAATATGCGATATGACAAGAAGAAAATTATATTGTACAGCAGTAGATTATTTTACGATTTTTGTGCTATGGACAAACTTGATTACTTGTGGCATCATAAGACCTGCTGCTACTCAATGTGAGTGAATGAGTAAGCGGAGAACGAAACAGTAAGTGAAATTGATATGGATATGGGTGGCATATCCCTCCTTTGAGAGCTGAGATTTTTGGAGTCAAGCCTCTGTTGTCATTAAGACATTGTAATGAGATGAGAAGGATATTAAGTTTTTTTGAACTTGAAAACTGGTCAATTCGCACAAGAGTTTAGAATTTTTTAGGATGCTTCTTCTTTCGCGAGAAATAGAGAAGCATTTTAAGTTGTAAATGAAAACTTGCATGGAACTCACTAATCATAAGACAGGAGAAATAGGTACCCTAAGGAAAGAAAAACTCCAGGGAAGGGCTCTTTCCAATTTGCGAAAGAATGTATTTATTCATTGTCTCAGTGCTTGGGGTGATTATAGATGATGAGGTAGGAACAGTAAATGCATAATTATTATTTTTAAAAGGTTTTTCCATTTTAGAAATACGCTTAGAACTATAACAATTTCAATAGCATGACTGTTAGTTTTAGTAGATTGTAGATTGCCTGTTGTAGATTAGAAATGTGTCTTTAGTTTGTAGACGGAGGAAGATGTAACAAATGAGCGGGCATTGGAGATAAGAGGAATACTCAATAAACGTAAACACAAAATGGTTTAATAGGGCTTATGACCGTCTTCTTTCACCAGTGAGCGTACCATATATTGTTGCTGTTAAATATGCTTATTAAAGCCAAAAGTGAAGATTTCAGATTGTAGGAATCCAGAGATCTCATATTTCTCTATTAAGGTCTACATTGACACTACCCGACACATTTTAAGTACGTTTGTGTAAATGTAATTCAATACATGATAAAAAGTAATCGCTTATCTAACTTGGTATGCATGAACTGATGAACTGACTAGACAAGGGGAATCACGAAGCAAACAGACATGGAACTGCACTAACAGCAGGTTACCAAAACGGAGCCGACATTAAAATGCCATTATTGCCTTTATGTAAGGTATGGATGGACTTATATTGGTTCGGTTATATTGGACTTATGTGCGGGAATGGAAATTCTTACAAATGTCTCTGGAGCACGAAATTTACCATTCCTAATGAACCCTACCCTGATGCAAAGCAAAACCCCTTGTCAATCCCCAAAAAATCTCTGAAATTTGCTAAATTTTTTACCAAAATCCCTGATGAGCAAAGAAAAACCGGTTCCGTCGAAAAATCCCTACTTTTTTGGGAGCATGCTTCCGAGAGCCTAAATCCCTGGTAGCACCGCTCCTGTGCTCCGTAAGAATTTCTATTTCCGGTTAGTTGCAAGACTTAAAATTTGGTTTAAATGAGTATAAAACTACAAATAAGCAAAAACCTAAATAATCTGATCCATATTTACAAAGTAGTTTTGTCTATGCATGCATATGAAAAGTCTAAAAAGAGTGTTGTGTTGAGAGGATTCTTAAAATTGAACCGAAAATTCCACCACTGTTTATTTTTCGTTGTTCAAATCTCAATCCAGTTAACATTTAAACTGCCCAACCTTCTCACAGTCCTTATATCTGATTCTGACACATTAATCTAGCAAGAGAAGCTCTCGCATGCATTTCTGACTTCTGACTAGAAAACTGAAGTCTAAGTAGTATGAATCTAAAAATTTGTCTGTGAAATGGTGCTGTTCACCAGTGTTCCAAGTAGAGTTTGTTCGTTCTAAAAGCACGAATTATTCAACAGCAAAACACCGTTTATACGTCGTCATTTATTGTTCATCTCACCAGTATAATGTTTTGTGGCATACTCTACTTGATTGCGTTCAACTATATGAAAGCTTATAGGTCTGCATACAATAGTGACAGTGTCATGTAAATAAAGAAAATGATAACAAACAATTTAAAAGTACGTATCAGCAAAAGTTTAATAATTCGCAACGTATAAAATGTTGAGGCTTCATAATAAGATTTCAATTATGATTAAAAGGATGTGATAAGCTCGAATCATATCGCATTCCAGGTAAAACTCCAGGAGATTGTTCTCTTTCAGAGTTTCATGATGAGTCAGGGAAAGGAATTTGGCGTTGGGAACATTGTTTATTGCTTTAACTTATGACAAGAATATGTATTATGCTTACAGAATGGGTAACGTAACACAGTAAATTGAATGTGAGAAACATGGAAGAACACACCGAAGAACAAGCTTTAAAAAACGAAACAATGGTAAAAGACGTTTCTACAAACCTGGAACTGATATGGCATGTAACACTGACCATGTATTTTAGTGTGAAATACGTTCGTGAGTATCTTGAATCTGTGACAAATTAAAAGAAATCGAATGTAGCTCAAACAACGTTATATTTGGTAGAATATATTATGCATCCATTCTGCATCGTTATTTTATTATTTTTTCTAAGCTTAGTTGTTTCCTTCAATACTGTATAATAAATCATATTTTTCAATAATCGTCATTGTTAAGGAGTAACAGATACATAATGGTAATATTGTAATGATAAAGTAATGATAATAATAACGATGTAGCTCTAACCTTTCATATAAAAATTGCCAATTGCCAAAATAGCGTCGTTTCGAAGGTGAGGCAAAAGTCATTTCTGGCTCGCGGATTCCATCGGAAGAGTTTGTTGATCATTATGGCAATTTCCCCTGAAAAAGGAAAACTGACCATGGACTGATATTATGCTTGAATAGTTTTTGTAGGGTAATTTTACTTTAAGAGGTCCAAAATCCCCACTTCCTCAAACTGACCAACCTGCTGAACCTGTTGATTTGGTTGCATCGGTCCACCAGGCATTTGGCCCTGCATGGCCATTTGACCAGGCATTCGCTGCTGCTGCATGGGCATCTGCATGCGATAATTTTGAGGCCCGGGCTGCTGTTGAAGCAAATACTTCAGGCCAGGATTCGCTTGTGACACGGAGGATCGCAGCATTCTCATTTGACCAATCGCTTGTGGGGTCATCATAGGGCGTTGTACTTGCTGCTGAAGTTGTTGCTGCTGCTGCTGTTGACTCTGTTGTTGTTGAAGAACTTGTTGTTGATTAACTTGCACTTGAATATGACCAGGGCCAGGTTGTTGTTGTTGACCCTGACCAGGAACTGGATGTTGTTGCAGTTGCTGGAACTGAAGCTCCTTTTGTTGTGCTGCTTGTAAGGTTTGCTGAAGTTGTTGGATTGTAAGGAGGTTTTGTTGTCGCTCCATTTCAAGTTGAGTCAGCTCAGCTTGGCTCTGCGACGAATCCATTCCACCT